>SKCR01042486.1:0-92904 GCA_019454045.1 Zanthoxylum bungeanum
TCTCCAATTCTTCATTTGTTTTGTGGCAAGACAAGAAGAAATGTACTTGTTTGGAACTCTAATACACAACTTTGGCTAGCAACATCAAGGGATCATACAAGGTGTTATGGGAAACTCATCTTAGAGCTTGGAAGGATCAATTAAAGCTTGGAGCTTCTCTTTTCTTGCTTGGCCGAATCCTTCACTGCACAAAGGAGCAAGATTTGTTTCATCAAACGCATCCACATTATGTTTTTGTGAGTATTGTCTCCGCCATACTTCAATATAGTTCATTCTTATATATATATTTTGCTTGTTTTTGATCTTGGGACATGTTATTAGATTTCCAACAAATAAACACCCCAGCAAACTGCTCATGCATACGTTAAACCAGCCCCTCTACCGAACAAGAACCCACTCACAAACTGCCCAAAACAGTCCCCGAAACTGCCTAAAATAGTCCCGAACTGCACCCAAAAATTGTCTGAGACTGCACCATAAAATATTCCCCAAAACAGTCCCAAAATACAACCAAAAACAGAGAAAAAAACCAGTGAAAACAGCGAGCGGAAATAGCAGCGAAACGGAGTGAAAACAGTAGCCCGAGTGATGAAACAGTGAAAAAAATGTGAACCAGTGAACCGGAGGAGTTGTGGAGCATCAACCCTTCCGACGACCGTGTACCGTACTTCCGAGAGATGATTTAAAAGGTTAGACCTGAGGGCACTTTTCTTATTTATTTTCATTCATCTTTTAATTTTTTTATTTATTTTCTTCGCATGAGAGTCGTTGATTAATGTGTGTTGTGGCCCTTGAATGATTGGAAAATGTGTCGTCTCTTATAGTATATAGGATGGAAACCTCTCTTAATTGATGATATAGTGCGCATGGGCTTAGTATGTTGGTCTAAAGGTTCTTTATTTGAAGGAAGAAAAGGCCAAAATGCTACCTTTACGACAATACTTTGCCACGCCGGACAAAGTATGTTGGTTGGATGTGAGATATGTTCAACCGAGCATACAAAGTCCTATATCATTGTCTTTATTTTATATGTATTGTAATGTAATGCACATGGGCTTATTATTTGGTCTAAGGTTCTCTATTGAGAGAACAAAAGTCCAAAAGGCTACCTTTATGACAGTACTTCACCGCACCTTTTATTATTCCGTTGTTTGCTTTCTGTATGTCATCTCTTTGCATAATCATGCATCATATTTCAATGCGCATGGGCAAATCAAGTTGGATTAAAGGTCCTCCATTTTGAGGGATAGAAAGCCCAAGGGCTACCTTTGCCATGACGTTTTGCCGCGCCAGACAAATATATTCGATTGAATGTAAAATACATTTAATCGGACACTCGAAGTCCTATATAGATGTGGGCATATGTCGCATCTCTTTTCTTTCATTCTTATTGTCTATCTTTTGCATCACATCATTGCATCACATCATTGCACGTTTATTTTAATGTTCAATTACCTCTTCAATTATCTCTTTACACCATGTGTTTAATCGCCTCTCTTTAATATGCATGCTTCTACAATCATTGTCCATTTGCGTTTCCATGATCATCAATGTAATGCGTTTGTGAAATTATGCGTTTGTCATTATGTCAATTTGCCTTTATGCATGTAAACTTAGAAATATAATACCCTTGGAAATATATGTTGCTAGATTCGATTAAATTATTGCACAAATCATATCTTTACAAGTGGCATAAAGAAGGGACCATTCTGAACCCAACGGTTTGAGGTCTTCCCTTAAGAGGGGTGAGTGCGGCCTTAAATCATATTTTCCCGGTTCACACCGGGTGGCGACTCCATGTTATTTCTCCGGTTTAGTTCCCCCGCGGGCTATTCCGTACTCCCTGTGTCCTACAGTGCGCTTGCGTTATACGCGTGTGTGTAAGCACCGGTCATGTTTTTGGCACCGTTGCCGGGGACTTATTTGTCTTTCACTATTAGTTTTAAGGTTAGATGCCTTTACTTGCATCTAAATTTCTTTTTACTTATTTTTTTTTGTTTTCTTGTGTTTCAGGTTCTCAAATCCTTCATGAGACAACCCAGAAGCTTTGAACTCCGACCGCTTGACCTAGAGATTGAAGAACCATAAGATAATTGAGAAGGGAAAGGCGAGAAGGCCAAGAAGCTTTAGTCAACATGGAACCTGAACCTTTGGAAGTTGCACCACCAGTTCCCATTCGAGACAGAACCATTCCGGTGGTTGATAGACTCATTTCTTGTATTGTACTTCCTCCCTTACCGGCAAATGCGGGTGACATCAAAACATGTATTCAGATGATTCAGTAGTCAGTTCAGTTTGGGGGGAATGCAACTGAATATCCTACTGCCCATATCAGCAACTTCATGGAAGTTTACAGCACTTTCAATTACAACCGAGAAGCTGAAGAAGTAATGAGACTGTGTGTTTTCCCATACTCCTTAAAGGATAGAGCTAAAGCTTGGCTACATTAACTACCAGTAGGTTCCATCACAAATTGGAACACTTTAGCAACCAAATTTCTTGCAAAGCACTTTCCACCAGCCAGATTGCAAAGCTGAGGAATGACATCACATCCTTTGTGCAACGAGACTCAGAAACTCTCTACGAAGCTTGGGAAAGCTACAAAGATTTGCTCTGGAAATGTCCTCACCATGAGATTCCAAAATGGCTTCAAGTCCAAACTTTCTATAATAGACTTTCTGGAATAATGAGAACCACAATCGATGCTGCTTCTGGAGGAGCTTTAATGGCGAAAGGAGAAGATCAAGCCTGGGACCTAATCGAAGAAATGGCCAACAATAATTCCTTGTGGCCAACAGAAAGGAGCATGATCCAAAGAATTGTAGGAATTTATGAAAGTGGAGCCAATATAGCAGTCAACGCCAAGCTGGATCAGATATGCAAATTCATGGAGACTCTTACCACTGGATCCACAAGTTCACCATATGGAGGAGCACCAGAGCCGAACCAACTTGAAGAGACGGTGAATTTTTTCAACAATTTCAACAGACATGCGAACAATCCATATTCCAACACCTACAACCCAGGGTGGAGGAATCATCCCAATTTCTCATGGAGCAACAATTCAGGGCAAAAGAACAATCCACCACCTGGATTCCAACAGCAGAACTATCCACCACCTAGATTCCAGCAACATAAAAAAGGCCAGGAGCAGGCAAATGAACCAGGAATAGCAGAAGTGCTGGCTCAGTTAAAAAAGTACGATGCTATGTTTCAGAACCAATCTGCTTCCATCAAAGCACTGGAGAATCAAATTGGACAACTGGCCAATGCTCAGAGTTACAGACCGCAAGGGAATCTTCCAAGCAACACAGAACCAAATCCGAGGAACCGAGTGAAGAGCAATGTCAAGCCATTACTTTGAAAAGCGGTACTGAAATCAACAAAGATATTGGAATCAAGGTATCCAAAGAAGAAGTTCCAAAAGTAGCAGAGCAACAGATGGAGGAAAAAGAAGCAAAGGAAAAAGAACAGATCACTCCACCTCCACCTTTTCCTTAACGTCTTCAGAAAAACAAACTGGACAAGCAGTTTGCTCGTTCTTGGAGGTGTTCAAAAAGCTGCACATCAACATTCCATTTGCAGAAGCCTTGGAACAAATGCCCAGATATGTAAAATTCATGAAAGACATTCTTTCACGAAAACGGAGATTGGGAGATTATGAGACAGTAGCATTGACAGAAGAATACAACACCATCATTCAGAGGAAGCTTCCCCCAAAGTTGAAAGATCCTGACAGTTTCACCATTCCATGCATCACATGAGAACATAACTTTAGTAAGGCTTTATGTGATTTAGGTGCAAGTGTTAACTTGATGCCTTTTTCTATTTTCAGGAAACTGCATATTGGAGAAACAATGCCCACTTCAGTCTCTCTACAACTTGCTGATAGAACGCTCATATTTCCAAGAGGCGTAGTTGAGGATGTGTGGTCAAGGATGACAAATTCATTTTCCCAGCAGATTTTATTGTCTTTGATATGGAGGAAGACGCAGACGTGGCAATCATCCTCGGGAGACTATTCTTGGCTACAGGTCGAACCATTATTGATGTACAAAAATGAGAACTAACCATGAGGGTACATGACCAAGAAGTAACATTCAATGTTTTCAAGGCCATGAATTTCCCAGATGATGAAAAGAAGTATGAATGTTTCATAATTGATGTGATACACAATACCATTTAGAACTCCAATGCAATGCAAAGTTCTATTGACAAACTTAAAACATGTCAATTGCCTGTGGAGCCTGAAGATAAAGCGTCTTTTGCACTGAAAAAGCCAATTCCTGTACTACAAGCAAAAAAAGAGAAAAATTTCCACCAGCTCAACGAATTGGAGGAATTTCACAATCAACCTTTTGAGAATGCCAAATTGTACAAAGAAAAGGCAATGAAAAGACATGATGAGAAGTTAGTATGCATACAACTGGAACCAGGGCAGAAGGTATTGTTAAACAAATCAAGGGTGAAATTCTTCCTATGGAAGCCAAAATCACGGTGGTCAGGTCCATTTGTGACCACCAAGGTTTTACCAGATAGAGCCATTGAGATACGTGATCCTGACTCCAACAAAACATTCAAGGTTAAAAACAAGCGTGTCAAGCACTACTGGGGAGAATTATTTGAGCGACAAAAAGAAAGTGTCACACTTTCAGATCCAGCCTAACTTTCGAGAAGTCACGTCTAGATGACGATTTTAAACTTAGCGCTCGCAGGGAGGCAACCCAAACAATTTGTGTATATGTTGTGATTTGGTGTGATTTAATTCGGTGTGTTTAGTTTTTGCAGATTAAGACATTCCAGGATGGAAGAAGTTCTCGCAAATCTTCGCAAGTAATTTCCTTCTCTCCCTCAAAAATCTCTGATGAAAGTCTACAATGCTCGCTTGGAACGGATGAGGTTACTTATGATCAAAGGTATTCCTACTGACATTCGTTGGATTATTGAAGCACGGGTCTGATTTGCAGGTGAGTATTCTGACTCTTTTATTTCACATCTGCCTGGTTTTGGAAGAAGCACCTATGTATAGATATGTAGAGCTAAGCAAATGGGTGTTTGTTACAAATGTGCACGCTGTAATTGCAATACTCGTTATCATTCTTCAGAAACGGTGTCTGATAATTGCGAAGACAAAATTAAATTCATTATAGATGGCTTGAGTAAAGAGTCTTTAGATGATATATCTTCGACTCTTGAGACGCATCCCAATGGATATGTTCACATAGCCAATCGTAAATTACATACACAATTTCAAAAAGAAAGACAACAGTTAAGTCTTGGGAATCTGACTCAAAAAGATCCTGTTTGCTAATTTATAAGAAAATTGGATGGGAAGCTTGTCCCTGACGCATAGACGTCAATCAAGCCGCCACTTTTCTTGTACATATTATATCTCTTTGTCTTTTCTTGATAATTGTAATTTGTTTTGTTGTTTTATTTTATTTTCTCTGGCAGGATCCAAACCTTTTTGACTATCATGATTTATTATTAACTAATAATTGTCATTTGGCAGCTATTATTTTACTCACCCTTTTCAGGTGTTATAAATGAAACTCATCATAGCACTTTTGAAGACATCCAGAGTAAAACATGGAAGCCACTTCAAGAAGACGAGTTGAAAACATTTGTGTGTTTTGCGGTACTAGTGTTGGTGTTAAGCCACAATACGTAGAAGTAGCACATGAATTGGGTCGAGTCTTAGCTGCAAGGAATATGCACTTAGTATATGGCGGAGGCAATCTTAGACTAATGGGGATCGTTTCAAAATTTGTACAGGAATGAGGCGGTCACGTTTTGGGAATCATCCCAAAACCATTGGCAGAGGCAAATCTTATTGAACCATCAAACAAAGAAGAACTTATCGTGCCAGGTATTTCTGAACGATTGATAGAAATGATTAACCGTGTTGATGCTTTTATTGCTTTGCCAGGTGGCTTGGGCACATTGGAGGAAATTTTTATAGTGCTATCTTGGCCGAACCTGAACATACACTAGAAACTGCTTGGACTGTACAATGTTGATGGATTTTATTATTTTCTTTGTGTGTTTCTTGATGATGCCCGAAGAAATGGGTTCGTGTCAAAACCTTTAAAAGAACTCATCTTTACTGCCAGAACTACTCCGGATCTAATTGACCAAATCTTAGCATATGAACCACAAGTTGACCCTATCATTTCATAGATAAATTGGTCCAAGGACGATCGTGGTAAGAGGCGTCGGATTAATCTGGATGTTAACCCTTAATTTACTGTAGAATTTCAGCTAACCAGGTATATCTTTTAAACTCTTCTTCTACTATTTAAGACATTGGGGACAATGTCTCATTTAGGTTTGGGGGAGAGAATTAGTTGATCACTACCTTGTTTTTAGTTTGTGTGTTGTTTTTATTTTTAGTCCAAATTTTTTCGAAAAATACAAAAAAATTTGAAATTTTTTCTAAAATTAGAAAAATAGTTTGCGTTTTTGTATTTTTATTTTGACTAAAAATGTGAAATTGGTAAGGGATAGCTGAGTAAGGATTTTTCACTCCTGAGACGTATCTCAAACCTATTTTAGAACAAGTTAATTTTTGTTTATTTCCTTTTGAATTATTTAATTTGTGAATTCTCCATAATATTGACTAAAATGGATCTTCATATGCTCAGTTGACAGGTATTATCAACATGTATAGTAACATACGGACATGAGCTAAAATTGAAAAGTTTGTAATATTCAGTGCTCTAGTTGAATTGGAGGAAGCATCTCAAAAAGCAATGGAGTAAAAAAAAACATATGAGATCTGAGTTATTAAGTCTGTAAGGGTGTTTTAACACCTAGTGACCTAAAGCCAACTGGTTTGGGAGTCACTGGCCCAAAGCTCGCTACATGGATCAATGATGTTGCAAAATATATATATCTAAAGTCCGAGTAATTAAGTCCGTAGGGGTGTCTTAACACCTGGTGCCCAAAAGCCAACTGGTTTGGGAGCCACCGACCCAACACTCGCTACATAGATGGAAGATATTGTATATAAATTAAAAAAAAAATCAAAAATCAAAGAAAAATTAGAAAAATTATTCCATTGCTACAAAAAGGTGTGAATTCTGATAAAACTTTAGGACAAAAATATTACTCTTTTATCAACTGCACTTATGACTGTTGTAGGCAAAAATGAGTTGTTTAATATTCTGTTGGCTGTATATATAGAGAATGGTAAATATAATCGGAGAATTAACTTATTCAGTAATTTAGAAAGAAAGAAAACAACTAGTAACTTGGAGTAGAAGTTTCACCTGATTAGTCACTAACTTCTTTAGTCTCTTTTCGCTTGTCTTTTTGCTTTTTGTGTGCATTAGTTTCATTACCTTTTTACTTTTGTAAAATATTTGTGGGTATCATTACTGTAAACCCTCACGAGACTACAACTCGTCCACTAGGGACATCTAGGGGTTTAAAGGCTTATTGCATACGCTAAATGCAACCGTGATCTCTACAAAAGTGGCTCAGTTAAATTTTATTTTAAAGATGTTTATGTTATTTTATTCTATGTTTTGCTCGAGGATTAGAAAAATGTTAGGTTTGGGGGTGTGATGAGTGGTAATTATGTCACCATCACAGCCGATTTGCTAACATGCGCCATGCCACGTGTCATCATCCTACGGTGCCGACAATCACCATTTCCACGTGTGCCACGTGTCACTCCACATCACCACCACGTCATCATCCTCATCACCAGTTGACCGAGTCAAAGTGCCACGTCATCGCCACTTTATCATCAACAAATCACAGCGTGCCACGTGTCGCAATCCTACGGTGCCGACACTCCCTTTCGCCACGTGTCGCCATGTCAGTGCCACGTCAAGCCATGTCAGCACAATAATTGAGCTCTCAGTCGCCTTGCCACGTGTCGCATTATCTCCTTATCCAGAATCGCTACGTGTCAAGCCCTCAGTATGCCACGCCAAAAAACACCGGCGTCGCGACGCCCAGAGCCTATCCACTCCTATAAATTGAGCTCGAGGATGTACCTTCCTCTCTAATTTCTCTGATGTAAATAGAGAGTTTTCTATCTAGTTTCTTTTAATTTCAGTTTTGTAATTAAATTTAATTACGTTATGTAATAATAATAATTTACTTTTTTTTTTACTTTTACAGTTTTTACTATTCAACCATGATGATGTAACTTCCCCCTGCTAGGGTGAAAGGTAATTCTTTTACTATTGCTATTTAGATTCATCTCCATTAAATATAATATATTCACTATTTAAATTTTGATTTAAAAAGGATACCGCCATATCGGTCGGTTGGTAATTCATTTTAATCTGGTTTAAACCTGACTAATCAAGGATACCGCCAGATTGGTCGGTTGGTAATTAAATTTTCTTACCGCCTATATGGCAGGTTTATTTTAGTTCCGCCTTTATGGCTGGTTGGACTTAAATTGACTTAATCAGGTTACCGCCTATATGGCTGGTTGGTAAAATAATCACAAGTTAATATATTATATTAAGGGAGATATCTAAATAGTAAATAGTAAAAGTTAATACTTTTACCTTAGTATTTTATTTTATTGTAATTTACTTTTCAGCTTTTACTTTACCGCAATTACTTTTCAGCATTTTTAATTTATGTCTTTTACTTTCAAGTTTTTACTAGCCCTACTTATGTGTTGTAACTAAATTAGTTATCTGGGGTTGTGATGACTTTTAATATCATCGGTTTATAAGGGGTTATTTTATAATTTGGGTAATTTAAAGGTTTACTTATTAAGTCTTAAGCTTAATGCGTCTTGTTAATTGGCCACTAATAAGATTGATATGGTTAATCTAAAATAAACTTGACAAAAGAATTTTAGGTTCCAGCCTTAGACTTAATAGCCCACGATCTTCCTTGAGGATAGATAACCCTTTAATAGATTTCCATAAAGGATAGACATATACCTGTCGGGCGGGGGTAGCCATAATTGGAACTTAAACTTAATAAATCCAGATAATTTGGTTGACATAGACATATTGTTCAATTGGGTTAAACTGGGTATTTGCGTCTGACCATCGACAGAGGCTTTCGCATAATTTAGTGTTCCAGGTTAGTAAACCAATTTATTACACAAACATGAAATAACCACTTCATCTTTTAAAAGATATTAGAAATATTCACAACCCTAGATAGTTTTTAATATTGAATTTTCTTAAACCTACTTTCGAATAATTTTTTTTACTTGTTTTTAAATTTGAAATCTTCACCATTTCAAATCAATCAATCAACCTGTTAGATACTAGTAATCATTTGACCTCATAAAATTAATAGCTTAGATATTAAGTCCTCGTGGGATCGATACTTTTTATACTACTTGAACGATACGTGCGCTTGCGTTATACGCTTGTGTGTAAGCACCAGTCAATTGGGCGTGCATTTGGGTTCCTTTAGTGGGCCTGGTGTGTGACTTGGTGGTGTGTGGGCTTGCGGGGGTTTGGGCAGAGGATAAATTTTAAAACAGAGGTCCAACGATAAAACCCGAAGCTAAGTAAACAAATTAAATCCATGAGGTATTGATTTCTGAATTTTTCCTTCCGACGTCCGTTTCCCGCGACTTCCAAAACTTAAAGTGTAGTGCTTCCGTACGAGGCTCATCATCGGGACTTATATGCAAAAATGCAGTGCCTACATGGGGGTAGCCACAATTGGAACTTAATCTTAATAAATTATGGTAATTTGGTTAATATAGACATATGATTAATTGGATTACTTTGGGTGTTTTCATCAGACCATCGACATAGGTGTTTGCATAATTTTGTGTTCCAGGTTAATAAACCGATATATTGCATAAACATTAGATAGTCCCTTCATCTTTTAAAAGATATTAGAAGGATTCACTGAAAGTGTTCAATCAAGTCCCAAGGATCACAAAACATGCATAAAAAACCACATATGAACACATCAAAGGAGGTGGCGGAATCAACTCACATTGAATTCGGTTTTGATGGATGAAGAACAAGATGCGTTTTTAAGCTCCCTCCAAGCTCGGCAATGGCTTCTTCTTGCAATGGGCTGTGCGATTTTGCTCCTCCTTGAACCTCCAAGAATCGGCCATGCATGAACTCCATTAAAGCTCCAAGCTTTGAGATTCCATGCTCACAAATTCGTTTCCCTATCACCTAAGTATAACCCATGTGTGTGTGCTAGCACCATCCTTCTTCACTTGCTTCTCAAAATCGGTCTAACCAGAAAAAAATTGAGAAGAAATCGGCAAGAACCGTGAATGGAAGAGGAGAGAAAGATGAAGAGTTTTGGCTCCCTTTTGTGTAAAAACGTGAATGCTAAAAAACCAAGAGAGAGGGTCACGTGAAATGACCAAAAATTTGACCAAAAACCGTGTACAGCACATGGTCCAAGAGAGAGAATGATTTTTATATACATATATCTTTATTCCATTTACCAAGTAAATGAATAAAATATATATACAAAAGTCCTATCAACTTTCAAACAATCACTTTTCTATATTCACATCATGTCACTTTAATAAAGTGACGACATGTCATATCACATCACTCAAAGTGACAATTGATTTGACGATTGACGCGACTAGTGATTTGACGCTTGATGTGACTCGCGTGCCGCGCTCGAATTCGAAATGCAATGCGCTCGCAATCACTCTCGGGCTCGGGTTCGCTAATTCCAAATTAACGAATTTTCCGTCGCGTCGTAATTAAGTGATTACGCCTAGCGAATTCACTATTCACGTCGCTAACGAATTAATTCTAAATTAATTCGTTCGCCCGAATTAAAATCTAATTTTAATTCCGCGTCGAAATCCAATTTCGATTAATATATCGAATATATTAATTTTATCGATTAATTCCAAATTAATCGTTCTCTCTCTTTAATTAATATTTTATCCCAGATAAAATATCTCCGCAATTAATCCCAGATTAATTTTCTCTCTCATCGAATTAATCCCAGATTAATTCTATCTCTCTCTTCTAATTAATCCCAGATTAATCAAAGTGCGAGTAATACGTCATCGGTGAATCTTCAGGAAGCGACCCATGAGATCTCCGGATATGTTGGCAGTAAATACGATCGTCGGACTGTCCGAACACGTAAGTACCTCGTACTACGTTTATATCGATTTACAAGACAAGGTTGGCTCTAGCAAAACGCCATGCCTACCCAATTCTCCAGAAATATTCTTACAGGAATATATAGATCTGTATCAAGCGTAGTATACCGTAGTATTGTGTATATCGGCCCAGTATCGGATAATCACGTGCTAGGGCTGGGGCTGGATAAGTGTCTGCCCCGTCCGAAGCACATGTCGGATGTCTGGTAACATAGTCTCTATAATCGGATATACATGACCTGGTCACAATATCCCGATTGGTTGCGCAACACTCAAGAGCACTAGTACCATATCCTGCGTGACATCAACTCCAATATGACTGAAGTGACACTTCCGTCTCGACATCACACCCAATACACTACGACTCTCTGATAAACCCAGAAGCGGTGTACACAGAACCGGTTAAAGCCCTGTACCACTAAGACCAGAGTCTATCGATTATCGCAAGTATTAGCGATGCAAGTCTCAGGTTAAGACTATACACACCTACCTCGATTCGGCCTCCCATAGACACATAGTCATAATACCAATGGGATTCCGAGGGGTCTATCCAGAGCGAAGCTGTTTCCCGTACCATCGGTGAAACACGACCTCCTATCGCACTTGCATAAGTATCCAATACTTATATATATGAGAACTATGCCGTTGTGCCCTCACAACACGCACAAGTGCAATACTAGCCTATTCCGCATTATCGATGTCCAGTCTCGATAATACTTCGGCTAGGGATATTTAATGATTAATCCTTCGGGGATTGATACTGTCTCATATCATCTCAATCCAGGAACTAATCATATGGACCTCTCTTCATTTATACATCTATGGTGATCTAATCACAAATGATGAGAGTGCAATTTCCTTGTCACATAGTTAATTTGTACAACAACACCGTGATCTGTACAAATAGTGACGCTATGGGTCATATTATCCAACAATCTCCCACTTGGCACATAGCCAGTCACTCGAGTGTCTAACACCGAACTATGTACAATTCGCTCAAATTGCTGAGGAAAGGTTTTCGTCAGCGGATTTGCTTAATTATCGTCTGACGCGATTACACGATCATCACATCGCCACGATGTATGATCCGAACGAATCAGATGATATAGAAGTATATATCTGGATCGTCGATGAGACCTTTATTCTTTAGCCTGTGCTGACGCCTAGCTCAGCTGCTAACAGAACTATATCTATCTAATTAGATTTATTATCGATCCAAATGGCTTCTATTGCTGCCTCAGCTGCAGCAATAATCCGTATTTGTTGTTAATTCGGCAACAGTTATCTTGCTCGGAAGATTTCCAGCTCACTGTCCCAGTGTTCAAACTTTATAGTACCGCAGTATTTACCGGTTTGGAAACTTGCAGCAGTGATCCCAGTCACTTCAAGTTCTCCATCTCCATAGTTTAAGACAACATCTTTAGTTCTCTCAGATACTAACAGATGTTCTTAATCTTCAATCCAGTGACTATCACTTGGATTGACCCGATTGTGACTCCATATGCTCAAAGCGTATGAGACACCAATACAAGTACATTTTAAATGTACAATTTCTCAGAGAGTGTTACCAACTCCAAATCTAGCCCAGTAGATCTTTATTCCTTGAATAAAGGTTGTTACTCTCAGAATTCTACGGAGAATTTCTTATGAAAGCCAAGCTTTCACCGATTGTTTTATGGGAATTTCATTGTCAGTGCCCTCTCCCACTAACCTCCTTATATACACAAGAATTATTTCGTTTTGAGTCAAATCATAAACTATTTTGATTATTTCAAAACGTCAGTTCCAAGAACCTTATGCTTGCTTCAATCCAAACATTGATATACATGGAATCCATTTCGGACTCATGACACTTTGTCATAATAGGGAGTCGATACCTCGTATCACTTCCTTTGTTCTTGTGTATTCGAAGATTAATGGTATAGTTTCATCCTTGATGAACTATATATGTTCCATTAAGATTCAGTGCCTAGAACAGTATTACTCCGATTTTCATCGAGTTATACTATCCTCCCACTTACCACTGCATATCGGTATTCCTCTTAGGAAAACCGCATGGAGAGCAACAATCTAATTGTTCTCTAGTGAGGTGTTAAGTACAATACTTATGGTATCCCTAGGATGACCTACAATTGGCACTTATCCATTTTGGTCCTTAGTTTGGTATCATCCAAACGTTATGCCTAGCATACCCAAATTGTCAGGAATGAGAAACCCGTTTCTTTCCGTTCATATCTATACGATATCTGTCAAACAGATTTATATGGAACCTTATTCTAAATAAGTTTTGCACTGTTAGTACATATCCTTTTGAAGGAAATGGTAGCTAAAGCGACTCGTGATTAACCTTATTATGTCTAACAAAATTCGGTTAATCCTGTTCGGACACACCGTCAAATGACGTGTTCCAAGAGGAGTCCTCATTGAAAGAATACTATACTCTTTCAAGTATACGAGAAACTTACTGCTAAAGTATTTTCCATTACGGTCTTACCGTGGCGGAATAATGCTATAGCCGATCTGTTTATGTATTTCGTGTCGAAACTTTAAAGTTTCTGATTTGTGTTCTTCAAAAGAAACACATAACCATAACGTGATGCCACATCCGTTAAGGTCACGAAATATTCATGTTCACATCTAGCCTAGCTAGATATGGGCCCACTTACTTCACCATGAATAGGGCTAACAGATCGGTGGCACTAACACTATTACCAAGCAAATAGTATTTTAGGTACTTTACCTAATAAACTAGATTCGCAGACTTTATTTGAATAGTCAAATCAGTCCTAGTACCCACTCTTCAAAAGTGTGGATATACGAGTCTAATTAAATTGTGTCCTAGACAACAATGCCTCAAATAAGTCTCTATTGATCAAATCAATTTGAGCTATTTATTTGTCAATTTATATGTTTGAGATTTTTAATTATATATTCAAAATATAAATTCTGTTATTCACATCTAATGTGTTTATCTCAGTATCATCTTTATATAATAAAACACTCAGTGTTCTATAATATAAAGGTTTTATCCGCAACGGATTAAACACTGATAAAGAGATAATGTCTCTAGTCAAACTAGTTACATTATAACAGTTCCTAATTCAAGCATATACCCGAAGGGTAGTTCCTAAACTTAGGTATCTACGGTCGAAACAGCGACTTTCGTCCCGTTTCCGATTCGCAGAGCAATCTCAGCTTGAAGTCAGTATCCTGCTCAAAGCAGATTCTGATATCAACACATATATTTTATGTACCACACTAAGTATTTAAAATCTAATTTCAATACTAGCTGTGAACATAACTAAGACAACATTTTTAAAGTTAGAGCCTCGCCCTTTCTTTAATTCCTTTTGTCTTCCATATCCAAATGGTAGTCACTTTGGGATATGTCAATTATCCTTTTCAATATTTTAGGAACCTTAGGCCAAGCTTGGGTTTTAGAATATTGAAAGGAATGTGCACCTCGTGCTACATGCCCAATTGCAAACTTTGACTTTACATGAATAGTCAATTAATTCCCAAGAATTATAAATTGCAATTTTAATACTTCTTAAATCCAAAATTAGATTTATGACAAGTATATTAAATTAAGCATTAAAGTCATCATAACAAAAATCTTCCAAAGATTTTATGCTCTACTTATCTTGCTTAATTTTGGGCTTAAGGTATAATAAGTTATTTTATCCAATAAAGTAACCTATTATTATTCCCAATTTGAAAATTAAATCATTTAAAATATTTTAATCCCAGATTATATTTTAAATATCCAACTTTTCAATTTTATCTTGATTACAATAGTCCAACTATTTAATCAACGATAAGTGGTACTTTATATATTATAATGATTATAATAGTCCAACTATATAATCAAATATAATCCAAATTAATTAACCTCAATTACATTGATTACTATAATCCAATTATAAAATCAACTGTAAACTGAAATTAATTAATTCAAATATATTGATTAATATAATCCAATTATATATAATCAAGTATAATACAGTCCAACTGTTTTATTAAAACAACAATTTAAATATTAGTCTAACTAACATTTTCTAATGACGAAATAATTTAAATGAGCGCATATGGCGAGTAATTGAACGAGTATTGCAAATTCAATTCTTGCCTCCCACTATTTTTCGTCGAGCCTCTAACCCTCTGTCGAGTACTCGGGAAACCGTGTTTCCTAGTGGGCTAGGATCCCGTTAAATATCACACAATCTTGACTTTGGCCAACAAATTGTATGATAATTAACTAGGTAGATCTCGAAGATCAATTGGATCTCATCCAACTCCTAGATCCAGTAGGTGGACATCCAAGTCCCAAACATATATCTTATATGCCTATACATCGAATGTATACCCTAACCTTTCCTCTGAATCAACTAGGCCTTGGCTTTGGCACAACAAACCTAATGATTCCAGTCAAGCGCGGACCCATTGACATGGAAGCTTCGTAATCAATGTCAATGGACAAGAAGTGGTCTTGACTTTGGCCAACAAACCACAACTTGGACACGACACCGATATGGAACAAAGCCTCGTGATTAAAACACATCTTTGATGGACAAGGGCTTGACTTTGGCCAACAACCCCTGCCAATCTCGGATCTTGAGTAAGAATCACTCAATGGAAGGAAAAACGCATGATATTTAACGAGGTTTTTTCGCGTGCAAATTGGCTACCAATTTAATTATCTTTGTTAAGGTTCATCATCATACACCCTTAAGCATGCATTCTAAACACATAATAAAGCGAGTATGAAATAAAATAATAATGATATGCGGATGGATATTTTACATTGATCCTAGATCAAATCTCTCACTTTCTCTCTCCCGCTAGCACTTGTATTACTTCTACCCGTTACACTACACTTCTAAAGAAACCTCTTTTACATGGAGGGGAATAGGTGAGAAGAGAATACAAAGAAATAGGAGATAAGGCTGGACACGCAGGTCCAATTTAATAAATCAAATTTATTACAATTTCCAAAATCGCCCAACCCGACTAATATCCATCCGATATACATTATTCAAACATCACAACCATGTATTCATACAAGCATGTTATCAATCAATCAATCAAATTAATTAATCTTGATTATTAGTGATCATCCAATGTTCAAACAAAGATTTGATTTTTGTTCGAGTCAAACTCGTTTGCGAACACGTACTCAAAGTACAATTTCTACGAATTAAATTAATTACATAAAATCCAATTTAATACGTATTTAATTCTAATTCATTATTTAATTCCAAATTAAATATTACACTTTATTAACGAACCTTTACGACTTAAATTCCAAATTTAATCGCAACGGGTCTCAAAGCCCGATTAACATCTAATGTTTTATTTAATTAAAGTCCAATGGGCTTTTAATTAATTTCTATAGGCGTGGACTTTTGGTCAACTCGGGTCAAACCGAACAACCAAAATCCAATCCGGGAGTTACCCCATAAGCCTTTAAATTAATTTTGGCCCATTAGGCCCAATTAAATAATTAAGGTCCATTAAGTCATAATTGGACCTTTTGGATTCGGTTTTGGGCCTAATTGGATCCAACCAATTTTGCCTAAACCCAACTTTGTTACAACAAAGCCCAAAAGCCCAATTACAACCTAACAAGCCCAATTTCCAAAATTCAAGCCCAAATTAATTAACTTATAAAATTCCAAATTTCACAATTAATTAACCTAAGTGTAATACACAATCAATTACCCAATTAACATTTCTAAAATATCAATTAGCCTAATTAATCATGCACTTTAACAACCAAATAGTGTCCAACACAATTCAATCAAAATCAAACCCAATTAACATGCTTTCAAGTCTCGGCAATTAGGGGTTTTCAATTCGATTCGGTTTCAATCCAATTGAGTCCACAATCATAATTTCCCAAATCAATTCAATTCATCCAATGAATAAAACAACAAAATCACAATGAATTTCATGTCCTTTAAGATTCGGCCAAGCCACTTTAAAAGGGAAAAATGTTCCAAATCAAAATTCAATCCAATTGAACTTCAAAACAACATTAACCAATTGTTTTAAGTCATCCAATGATCAAACAAAACAAAATTACCAAGACATTAGGTTCTTCCATTTTCGGCCAAGCCTCCAATTTGGGAAAATTGAATCCAATCCAATTTCATGAAATTGATCACACACAATCTCAATTAAACATGTTCTAAGCATACTTAAACATCCAATTCAATTAAAACATGCTTAAACACATTTTACCCAATTTCAAGTTTCATGTTCAACCTAAGAATTGGGGAAAATTGATCTAATCCAATTTTCTTGAAATTGATCATGCACAACTTCAATTCAACCTCATTCAAGCATAATGCATCAAACAATTCAACCAAATCATGCCTAAATCGAGTTTACCCAAATTAAAGTTTTGACAAAAAATAAGCAAATTGGGGAAAATCAATCCAATCAATTTTTGTCAAATTGATTACATATATCTCAAATTAGATCATATATAAGCATTCTTACACAATCAATTTGTCAGAATCAAGCTAAAATCAAAAAGCCCCAAATTTACTCAAGAACCCTAATTCGGTTTTCATGCATCAAAAGCTCAAGATACCATTGAAAGTGTTCAATCAAGTCCAAGGATCACAAAACATGCATAAAAAAACCACATATGAACACATCAAAGGAGGTGGCGGAATCAACTCACATTGAATTCGGTTTTGATGATGAAGAACAAGATGCGTTTTTAAGCTCCCTCCAAGCTCGGCAATGGCTTCTTCTTGCAATGGGCTGTGCGATTTTGCTCCTCTTGAACCTCCAAGAATCGGCCATGCATGAACTCCATTGAAGCTCCAAGCTTGAGATTCCATGCTCACAAATTCGTTTCCCTATCACCTAAGTATAAACCCATGTGTGTGTGCTAGCACCATCCTTCTTCATTTGCTTCTCAAAATCGGTCTAACCAGAAAAAAATTGAGAAGAAATCGGCAAGAACCGTGAATGGAAGAGGAGAGAAAGATGAAGAGTTTTGGCTCCCTTTTGTGTAAAAACGTGAATGCAAAAAACAAGAGAGAGGGTCACGTGAAATGAACAAAAATTTGACCAAAAACCGTGTACAGCACATGGTCCAAGAGAGAGAATGATTTTTATATACATATTATCTTTATTCCATTTACCAAGTAAATGAATAAAAATATAATCAAAAAGTCCTATCAACTTTCAAACAATCACTTTTCTATATTCACATCATGTCACTTTAATAAAGTGACGACATGTCATATCACATCACTCAAAGTGACAATTGATTTGACGATTGACGCGACTAGTGATTTGACGCTTGATGTGACTCGCGTGCCGCGCTCGAATTCGAAATGCGAATGCGCTCGCAATCACTCTCGGGCTCGGGTTCGCTAATTCCAAATTAACGAATTTTCCGTCGCGTCGTAATTAAGTGATTACGCCTAGCGAATTCACTATTCACGTCGCTAACGAATTAATTCTAAATTAATTCGTTCGCCCGAATTAAAATCTAATTTAATTCCGCGTCGAAATCCAATTTCGATTAATATATCGAATATATTAAATTTTATCGATTAATTCCAAATTAATCGTTCTCTCTCTTTAATTAATATTTTATCCCAGATAAAATATCTCCGCAATTAATCCCAGATTAATTTTCTCTCTCATCGAATTAATCCCAGATTAATTCTATCTCTCTCTTCTAATTAATCCCAGATTAATCAAAGTGCGAGTAATACGTCATCGGTGAATCTTCAGGAAGCGACCCATGAGATCTCCGGATATGTTGGCAGTAAATACGATCGTCGGACTGTCCGAACACGTAAGTACCTCGTACTACGTTTATATCGATTTACAAGACAAGGTTAGCCTCTAGCAAAACGCCATGCCTACCCAATTCTCCAGAAATATTCTTACAGGAATATATAGATCTGTATCAAGCGTAGTATACCGTAGTATTGTGTATATCGGCCCAGTATCGGATAATCACGTGCTAGGGCTGGGGCTGGATAAGTGTCTGCCCCGTCCGAAGCACATGTCGGATGTCTGGTAACATAGTCTCTATAATCGGATATACATGACCTGGTCACAATATCCCGATTGGTTGCGCAACACTCAAGAGCACTAGTACCATATCCTGCGTGACATCAACTCCAATATGACTGAAGTGACACTTCCGTCTCGACATCACACCCAATACACTACGACTCTCTGATAAACCCAGAAGCGGTGTACACAGAACCGGTTAAAGCCCTGTACCACCAAGACCAAAGTCTATCGATTATCGCAAGTATTAGCGATGCAAGTCTCAGGTTAAGACTATACACACCTACCTCGATTTCGGCCTCCCATAGACACATAGTCATAATACCAATGGGATTCCGAGGGGTCTATCCAGAGCGAAGCTGTTTCCCCATCGGTGAAACACAACCTCCTATCGCACTTGCATAAGTATCCAATACTTATATATATGAGAACTATGCCGTTGTGCCCTCACAACACGCACAAGTGCAATACTAGCCTATTCCGCATTATCGATGTCCAGTCTCGATAATACTTCGGCTAGGGATATTTAATGATTAATCCTTCGGGGATTGATACGTCTCATATCATCTCAATCCAGGAACTAATCATATGGACCTCTCTTCATTTATATATCTATGGTGATCTAATCACAAATGATGAGAGTGCAATTTCCTTGTCACATAGTTAATTTGTACAACAACACCATGATCTGTACAAATAGTGACGCTATGGGTCATATTATCCAACATTCACAACCATATATAGTTTTATAATATTGAATTTTCCTTTAATTTACTTTCGCACTGTTTTATTTACTTGTTTTCAGACAAAAATCATCATCCAACAACAATCAATTTATTAGATACTCGTAAGCATTTAATGTCATAAATTAATAGCTAAGGTATTAAGTCCTCGTGGGATCGATATATTTAATAGCTAAGGTATTAAGTCCTTGTGGATCGATACATTTTATACTACTTGAGCGATATGTGCGCTTGCGTAACGTGTGTGTTTAGCACCGATCAATGGCCTCTTCACACACTGGCTGTATCTCCCAAAATATATCTATGGTGTAACACCTGATAATATCGAAGATTACTACATTATGGGATGCATGATACATGATACAAATCATGTTCAAACATGTATATGCCCAAGAAATTACTTTTTGGACATTCGACAAGCTCCTTATTGTTCCGATGCTGAATCATCCCATTCCGAACAGCCCTTAGTATTTGGGACATAACTATTTCATATGATCTCCAATTTTTATAAATTTTATATCACCAGAAATCTAAGACGAAGATATACAACGTTGGTGTTGGACATGTTTCCAAATATCGAGCAGACGTTGGTTGAATTTGGTCATTTCTCCAGGATACTTGAACTGTGACGTGTATGAAGAGTAAAAAGAAAATTACAATTTTGATCCATGAGCCCATTACCCTTCTTAATTGGGTCTAATAGCCCGAAATGGACCAATAGCCCTATATTATCTACTAAGTCTCTAGACTCCTCTAGAAAGAACAAAACAAATCAAGAAAAGAAATGTGAACCATTAGCCCCTAGGATAAACAAGAGTTATTATTCATTCATCCAAAAAGAAAAAGAAAAGAGGAGATAATGTGAGGGAGAGGAGAATGAAGAAAGAAGAGGGGAAAAAGAGAGAGTGAGAGAATTGTAATCTTACAAGAAGCTTGGAAGAAGAATGGAGGGAACTCCAACACAAACCCATGTTTAGAAAGATGAAGGAAGGCTTATAGACTCCAAAGAAGAAGAAAGACCATGATTCAAGGTGAGTAAGGATTGACCCAAATCTTTTTATATTGAGTTTTGAGGATATGATGATTGTTGTATATTGTTAGTTTGAAGTTGATGTCATTTGGGTGGTTTTTGCATTAATAAAATAATGTTGAAAGCAACCCATAAGTTATGTTATCCTAGTTGATGGATTAAGTAAAAAACTATAAGATTTGATGGTATGAGGATGTTAGAAACTTAATATGATGATGAATTGGTAATTATAAATGTTCTACTTTATGTAAGGATTAAAGTTTTGAGCATTGTCATATTGAAGATGTTAGTGTCCTACACATGCCAAGGATCTTCTAAGTGTGATTTGTGTGTGAATTAATCAAAGAAAGTTGCGGAAAAACTCACCTTGATCGGTTTTAGGATTTCAAAATTCCTTTTGATGTAGTAGCTCGGAGCTTGAAATCGAGTTCCAAACTCTCGGGTGAGTTTCCCTATCACCTTCACTTGACTCCTCAGGTGCTAGTATGAACAAAGTTTGAAAGAAAAATTGCTCTCCAAGAGAAGCAAGATGTTCGGCAATGGGGAGAGGATGGAGAAAATAGATGAAGTTGTTTTGATAATTTTAGTTTTCAAAAAACTAATACCAAAACAATAATTAAAAAGTGTATATACTTTTTCCAAAAAGGCAAAGTGTGTTGGACAAGAAAGCTTTAAAAGCTCCCAACCACTTCCATCACTCTAGTGACTTGTTGATGTAAGTTGGTGGGTCCCACACTTAAATTCAAAATTCAAGTTGGGTTGCTCAACACACTTCGGGCTCGGTTTCGTTTACTCTGATTAAACGAATTTTCCGTCGCAACGTAATTAAATCCAATTTAATTAAATAATAATGCCTCCCAAAATTACTATTGAATTCGCTTACGAATTAATTCCAAATTAATTCGTTCACTTGAATTAAAATCCAATGTATTTCCGCATTGAAATCCAATTTCAATTAATATATCCAATATATTATTTTAGCCCAAATAAATAAATTAAATAGAAAAATCCAATTTAACTATTAAATTTATTTTTCCGATTAATTCCAAATAATCGTGTTCTCTCTTCTTCACGAATTAATCCCAGATTAATTAATGACGTAATTAATCCCAGATTAATTTTCTCTTTGTTAATTAATCCCGGATTAATTCTTGCCGTAATTAATCCCAGATTAATTTTCTCTCTCATAATTAATCCCAGATTAATTCAGTTCGAGTCAAATGTCATCGGTGAATCCTTGGGAAGTGACCCAAGAGATCCTTGGATATGTTGGCAGTAAATACGGTCATCAGACTATCCGAATACGTGCGTACCCTGTACCACGTTCTTACCAATTTACAAGACACGGTTGGCTTCTAGTAAAGCACCATGCCTAACCAATTCCCCAGAAATATTCAACAAAGAATATTTAACCTTTATCAGGCGTAGTATACAGTGTATTACGTATTACGATCCAATATCATATGTCACATGCTAGGCCTAGGGCTGGAATTGTGTCTGCCCCGTACGAAGCACATATCGAATCACTAACAACTAGTCTCTATAATCGGATAATCATGACCTAGTCATACTATCCCGATAGCTGCAACATTTAAGAGTACCAGTTCTGTATCCTACGTGATCATTATCTCCATATGACTGAAGTGATACTTCCATCTTGACATCACACCCAACACACTACGATTCTCAGTATACCCAGAAGAGGCGTACACAGAAACTGTTAAAGCTCCGAACGACCAAAACCAAAGCATATTGATTGTCGCAAGTATTAGCGATGCAAGTCTCAGGTTAAGACCAAATACACCTACCCTGATTCGGGTTCCCATAGACACATAGCCATACTACCAATGGGATTCCGAGGGGTCTATCCAGAGTGAAGCTGGTCCCGGTCCAATGGCTAACAGAACCTCCTATCACACTTGCATAAATATCCAATACTTAAATATATGAGAACTATGTCGTTACGCTTCCATACCGCGTATAAGTGCAATACTAGCCTATTCCGCATTATCGATGTCTAGTCTCGATAACACTACGACTATGGATATTTAATGATTAAACCTTTCGTGGATTAATACTGTCTCATATCTTATTAATCTGGTACTAATCATATGGACTTTTATCATTTATATATCCCAGTAATCCAATTATAAATGATAAAAGAGCAATTTCCTTTGTCACATAGTTAATTTATACAAAGAACACCATGTCTTTTACAAATAGTGATGCTATTGGTCATAATTGACCAACAAACTCCCCCTTGGCCTATAGCCAATCACTCAAGTGTCCAACACCTGAACCATATACAGGTCGCTCATGCTTATGCTGAGATAACGCTTTCATCTGCGGATATGCAAGGTTGTCATCTGATGGGATCTTGATATCGCCATGATGTATGATCTTATGAATCAGATGAAACCGTCGAAGTAAATACTTGGATCATTGATGAGACCATAATTCTTTAGCCTATGTTGTAGCCCAGCTCAGCTGCTAACAGAACTACTCCTAATCCAATTAGGAATTTTGTAGATCCAAAATGCTTCTTTTGCTGCCTCAGCCGCAGCAATGTATTCCGCTTTTGTTGTTGAATCAGCAACAGTATCTTGCTTGGAAGATTTCCAACTCACTGTTCCGTTGTTCAAACAAAATATGTACCCTTATTCTGACTTACAGTCATCTTTATCGGTTTAGAAATTTGCAACTGTGATCCCAGTCACCTCAAGTTCTCGATCTCCATAAATTAAAAGCATCCTTAGTTCGTCTAAGATACTAAAGGATGTTCTTAACATCAATCCAGTGACCATCACATGGATCGACCTGATAGTGACTGCATATGCTCAAAACATATGAGACATCAGGTCACGTACATGTCTTTCAATGTATGAGTTCTCAGAGAGTGCCAACAACTTTTAGATCTATCCTAGTAGATCCTTATTCCTAGAATAAAGGTTGCCTCTCCCAAGAATTTCATAGAGAATTTTAATGAAAGCCAAGCTTTCATCGATTTAAATATGGGAATGTTATTTCCAAGAAATAATACATCATCAATGTATAGGACATCCAATGTCAATGTGCTCCCACTAACCTTCTTATATACACACGAATCATCTTCGTTTTGAATGAAACCATATTGTAATATGATCTCATCAAAACATTGGTTCCAAGAACAAAATGCTTACTTCAATCCATAAATGGATCGACTTACCTTGCAAACCTCGTTTGCATGTTTTGGTATGATAAAATCGTCAGGGTATTATATAAAACATCCTCCAAAAGGTTTCCTTTAAGAAAAGCGTTTTTGACGACCTTCTGCCATATTTCATTATGAAATATACAGCAATAGCAAGCATTATCCTAATAGATTTAATCATGGCAACAGGTAAAAGGTTTCGTCGTAGTCGACACCATGTTGATGAAGATACCCTTTCGCTATAAGCCTAGCTTTGTACGTTTGTATGTTGCCATCAATGTGTGTCTTCACCATGAGGATTCATTTGCTACCAATAGGCACAATGCCTTCTGGTACATCAACCAGTGTACAGACTTGGTTGGTATATATGGAATCCATTTTGGAATTCATGGTATCTTGCCATAAAGTGGAGTCGATACCTTGTACCGCTTCCTTATACGTAGCCGGCTCATTATCCTCAATAAGATTAATATCTATGTGACGCGAGATCAGAAACCATACCTCTCAGGTTGTTTTCTGACTCTCTCCGATCTACGTGGTTCTTGTGTATTAGAAGATTGTGGTACAATCTCTCCCTGATGAACTATTTGTGTTCCATTTGGGAGTCGTGCCAGGAACAATATCACTATGATTTTCATCGAGTTCTACTTTCCTCCCACTTACCACTGCATTTAGGAATTCCTTTTCAAGGAAAACTGCATGGAGAGCAACAATACATTGTTCTCTTATGGGTTGTAGAAGTAATATCATTTGGTTTCCCTAGGATAACCTAAAAATAGGCACTTATCCGATTTGGGTTCTAGTTTGGTACCATCCAAACGTTTAACCTATGCCAAGCATCCCCAAATCTTCAGGAATGAGAAACTCGGTTTCTTTCTTGTCCATATTTCATATGGAGTCTGTTCAACAGACTTTGACGGAACCTTATTCAAAATAAGTATTGCATTGTTCAATGCGTATACCCAGAAGGAAATTGGTAGCTTAGTGCGACTCATCATTGACCTAACCATGTCCAACAAAGTTTGGTTTCTCCGTTCGGACACACCGTTTAATTGAGGTGTTCCAGGAGGAGTCCACTATGTAAGAATACCATACTCTTTCAAGTATTCGAGAAACTCATTGCTTAAGTATTCTCCACCACGGTCCGACCGTAATGTTTTAATACTTTTACCGTCTGTTTTTCTACTTCGTGTCGAAACTCTTTAAATTTATCAAATGTTTCCAACTTGTGTTTCATAAGACACACATAACCATAACGCGATGCAACATTCGTACAGGTTACGAAGTATTGATATCCATCTCTAGCCTAGCTAGACATGGGCCCACATACGTCACCATGAACGAGGGCTAACAGCTCGGTGGCTCGTACACCTTTACCAATAAAAGGCGTTTTAGGCACTTTGTCTAAAGAACAAAATTCACAAACATCATTTGAATTAGGATTAAATCTGTCCTAGTATCCACTCTTTGAAAGTGTTGATATACGAGTCTTGTTAATGCGTCTCAGACGACAATGCCATAAATAAGTCTCATCTGATTTAATCAGTTTGAGCTTTTTGTTTGTCATGTTAAATGTTTGAGATTCATTTATATTCAAAATATAAATACTGTTATTCACATCTAATGTGTATATCTCAATATCATCTTTATAAACAAAACACCCAGTGTTCTGGAACATAAAGATTTACCTGCAACGGGTTGAACAAGATATAGAGATAATATTTCTAGTCAAACTAGGTACATCATAACACTTCCCTAATTTAAGTACATGCCCAAAGGGCAGTTCCAATAATAGGTTCCCACAACCAAAACAGCGACTCTCGTCCCGTTTATGACTCGCAGGTCGATCTCATCTGAAGCCAGTCTCTTGTTAATCAGCAGATCCCACACATCAGTACATATGTATGTACCACATCCAGTATCAAAAATCCAATTTTTAAAACTAGTAGTGGACATGTTTATAACAAACATACCTTAAGTCGGAGCCTTTCCCATCTTCACATCCTTCATGTCTGCCTTGTCCATACAGCAGTCACACTTCCAGTGACCCTGTCTGCCATAATATAGGCAGACGTGTTGGGATATGTCATTTGTCTTCCTAGAAGACTGTGATGATTTTGCCTTTGCCATTTTTCTTCACACCCTCAGAAGCCTTTGACCAACCCTTGGCCTTCTGGGATGTCGAAGTAAGATATGCCTTGCGCTTCTTGCCCTTTTGGAAGCTCTAGCTCAGCCTCCTTGAGCATAGCCATTAGCTCTCCAAGAGTTTTCTCTTGGTTCATGATGTTGAACCCGCCCCAGCTTTTGGGTAGAGACTGTAAGATCAAATCTATGGAAGTCTCAGCCTCGTAGGTAATGCCCAGCTAACCTAGCTGTTTGATGTTAGCAATCATCTGCAACACCTAGTGCTCGACATATGTACCTTCTGACATACGCGAGCGAAAAAGCTTCCTTTTGTAATTCGTACTTCTAAGATATAAGGTTAGATCTATGCAGATCCTTTAATTTCAACATCATGGTATAAAGATCTAATCCTTAGTTCTGAAGACAAAATTAAGGAGTCATTGCGGGAAGCATAACGGATTGATCACTAAAGTTATCATCACAATCAGTCTTCTAAAGCTCATGCTCTACTATTTGCTCAACTCCGGGCTTAGGCCCGAGAGGTTTCTCTGTTCAATAGAGTAAATTCTCAACTCCCAGGACTTTCCTGAGATTCATTTCCCAATCTGGAAAATTTACGCCGTTAAAGATATTTTCACCCAGGATTATCTCCCTTAACGCTAGTCTTTCAGTCATCTTGATTGCTATAGTCTAATTATCCAATCAACGATTTCAGGTACTCTCAAAATGTAATGGTTATTATAGTCCAACTACATAACCAACTACAAATGGAGTAGTTTGAATATAGTCTAACTGTTTAAAGAAAGCAATATTCAATATTAGTCCAACTAATATATTTATAACAACGATAAATTAAAATAAAAGAGCGCCTATTGGAAAATATCTAAACGAAATTGTAAATTTAATACTAGCCTCCCACTATTTTTTTGCGAGCCTCTAACCCTATGTGGAGTGCTCGGGAAACCTAGTTTCCTAGTGGGCTAGGATCCCGTTAAATAACACACAACCTTGACTTTAGGCAACAAACTGTATGAGACTTAACTAGGAAGATCTCTAATATCAATTGGATCCCATCCAATTCCTCGATCCGGTAGGTGGACCTCCAAGTCCGAATAATATATCCAATATATATAAATATGTCCAATATATTTCCTAACATTTTCCTCTGAATCAACTAAGCTTTGGCTTTGGCTCAACAAGCTTAATGATTCTAGTTAAGCGGGACCCATTGATAGTGGGATAGCTTCGTAATCCACGTCGATGAACTAGAAGTGACCTTGACTTTGGACAACAAGTCACAACCGCCCAAGACATGCGATATAGAACAAAGCTTTCATGGTTCAAACACATCTGCGATGGGCATTGATCTTGACTTTGGCCAACAAACCATTGCCATTCTTGGATCTTGAGAGAGAACCACTCAATGGAAGGAAAATGCTTAATATTTGGGTGAGGGTTTTTCGCGTAAATTGGCAACCAATTTATTATCGTTGATTAGGTCTCATCATACACCCTTAAGCATGCATTCTAAAAGCATAATAAGGCGCGAAATAAATTCATAATGATATGTGGATGGATATATAACAAACTTTGTTCCTAAAACAAATCTCTCACTTTCCTCTCTCCCGCTAGCATTATTCTTACTTCTACCAAATTACATAATACATTAAAGAAACCTCATTTACATTTAGGGGAATTGGTGAGACGAGAAATACAATGAGAAAAGAGATAATAGGCTGGACACGCCGGTCCAATTTAATAAATTCTAAATTTATTACAACAATTTCCAAAATTTCCTCATCCCTTCTAATATCCATCTGATATGCATTATTCATACAATACATCCATGTATTCACACAAAGCATGTTATTCAATCAATCTAATCTAATTAATTAATCTTTGAATTATTGATCATCCAATGTTCATACAACGATTTGATTTGCGAGTCCAACTCGTTTAAGAATAAATACTCAAAGTATGTATTCTTGAATTATATCGAACTACAATTTTAAATCCAATTTAATTTGTATTCAATATTAATTCTAATTTAATTCCAAATTAAATAATTACACTTATGTATGTGCCTTTGAGACTTAGATCCTAAATCAAATCTAAATGGGTCTCAAAGGCCCAATTAGTATCCAATACTATTTTAATTAAAGTCCAATGGGCTTTTATTTAATTCTTAAGGCATTTGCTTTGGCCAATATGGATCTAATCCAAGATGCCAATGCCCGAGAAGGAATCACCATTTTGCCAAAAATCAATTTAGGCCCATTAGGCCCAATTAAATCATTAGAGGCCCAAAAGTCATATTTGGACATTATGGAAATGGTTTTGGGCCAAATTGGATCCAACCCAATTGTCCAAAACCAAACTTGGTCAAACCAAGCCCATTAAGCCCAATTACAATAAAATTAGCCTTATCCAATTATAAGACTAATTTAATTAATATAACATTCCAAATATCACATTAATTTTAATTAAAGTGTAATAGCCATAATTAATTAGTTAAACTAATATTTCCAAAACATCAATTAAACTAATTAATCATGCTATAAATATTCAATTCATGTCCAACACTATTGAAGCAAAATCAATCCATTACACATGTTACATACTCACGCAACATCATGAAATAACATTCAATTCCGATTTCAATCCAATTAAACCAACAATTAATATTCATTTCATTCTTTAAACTCATCCAATAGTCTAAAATCAAAAATCACCATGAGAAATCCTAGGGTATAAGTTTCGGCCAAGGAGGGATTTTATGGAAAATTAATCTAATCAATTCATCTCAAATCCATTGATTCACAAATCCAATTTATTATCATCAAAGCTCAACCAAACAACCAATTTGAAGAAATCATGCTCCAAACACAAAATCCCCAAATTAAAGTATATATACCCTAGAATAAAATAAAGCTTAGATCTCGCTCTGATACCATTGTTAGTGTCCTACACATGCCAAGGATCTTCTAAGCGTGATTTGTGTGTGAAGTAATCAAAGAAAGTTGCGGAAAAAACTCACCTTGATCGGTTTTAGGATTTCAAAATTCCTTTGGATGTTAGCTCGGAGCTTGAAATTGAGTTCCAAACTCTCGGGGGCGTTTCCCTATCACCTTTACTTCACTCCTTATGTGATAGCATGACCATAATTTGAAAGAAAAGTTTCTCTCCAAGATAAGCAAGATGTTCGGCCATGGGGGAGGATGGAGAAGAGAGATGAAGTTGTTTTGATAATTTTAGTTTTCTAAAAACTAATACCAAAAATAATAATTCAAAAAGTGTATATTCTTTTTCCAAAAAAGCAAAGTGTGTTAGACAAGAAAGCTTTAAAAGCTCCCAACCACTTCCATCTCTCAAGTGAATTGTTGATGTAAGTTGGTGGGTCCCATACTAAAATTCAAAATTCAAGTTGGGTTGCTCAACACACTTCGGGCTCGTAACGTAATTAAATCCAATTTAATTAAATAATAATACCTCGCAAAATTATTACGGAATTCGCTTACGAATTAATTCCAATTTAATTCGTTCGCTTGAATTAAAATCCAATTTAATTCCGCATTGAAATCCAATTTCAATTAATATATCCAATATATTATTTTAGCCCAAATAAATAAATTAAATAGAAAAATCCAATTTAACTATTAAATTTATTTTACCGATTAATTCCAAATTAATCGTGTTCTCTCCTCTTCACGAATTAATCCCAGATTAATTCATGATGTAATTAATCCCAAATTAATTCTTACCGTAATTAATCTCAGATTAATTTTCTCTCATAATTAATCCGAGATTGATTCTGTTCGAGTCAAATGTCATCGGTGAATCTTTGGGAAGCGACCCAAGAGATCACTGGATATGTTGGCAGTAAATACGGTCATCGAACTATCCAAATATGTGCGTACCTTGTACCACGTTCTTACCGATTTACAAGACATGGTTGGCTTCTAGCAAAACACTGTGCCTACCCAATTCTCCAGAAATATTCAACCAAGAATATGTAATCTTTATCAGGCGTAGTATACAGTGTATTGCGTATTACGATCCAGTATCAGATGTCACATGCAAGGCCTATGGCTGGAATTGTGTCTGCCCCGTACGAAGAACATATATCGATCACTAGCAACTAGTCTCTATAATCGGATAATCAGACCTAGTCATACTATCCCAATAGCTGCAGCATTTAAGAGTACCAGTTCTGTATCCTACGTGATCATCATCTCTATATGACTGAAGTGATACTTCTATCTTGACATCAACCCAACACACTACGATTCTCAGTATACCCAGAAGAGGCGTACACAAAACCTGTTAAAGCTTCGGACGACCAAAACCAAAGCATACTGATTATCGCAAGTATTGGCGATGCAAGTCTCAGGTTAATACCAAATACACCTACCCTGATTCGGATTCCCATAGACACATAGTCATACTACCAATGGGATTCTGATGGGTCTATCCAGAGCGAAGCTGTTCCCGGTCCAACGGCTAACAGAACCTCCTATCACACTTGCATAAGTATCCAATACTTAAATATATGAGAACTATGTCGTTACGCTTCTATAACGCGCACTAGTGCAATACTAGCCTATTCCACATTATCGATGTCCAGTCTCGATAATACTACGACTAAGGATATTTAATGATTAAATCTTTCGTGGATTAATATTGTCTCATATCTTATTAATCTGGTACTAATCATATGGACTTTTATCATTTATATATCCAAGTAATCCAATTACAAATGATAAAAGATCAATGTCCTTTGTCACATAGTTAATTTGTACAAAAAAACACCATGTCTTTTACAAATAGTGATGCTATGGGTCATAATTGTCCGACAGAAGAGTCATGTCTGGCTTTGAAATTAGTTGAGCGTCGCGACGTCAATGGGCCAACATCGCAACGCGAAACAAGAAGGTGCTTCCTGCCTAAGTCTGATTGTGTGAGCGTCGTGACACTCAACACTCAGAGTCACAATGCGAAACAGTGGATGCATCTGTCTCGGTTTTATTTTTATGGGAGTCGTGACGCCTAGCACCCAGCATCGCGACGTGCAATGGGAGTTGTTCTCTGCCTCGACCCTGCCCAGATGGGCATCACGATGCGTGATTATTTGCGTCACGATGCATGTTTATTTTCATTCAAAATCAGTTTAGCCATTCCCATTTCATCCTACAATATTATAGGCCACATTAAGGGTCTCATAACAAACTTACATACATGTAATATATATTATGCCACAGGCATAGAACGTCATAAAGTGATAATAGTCCTGAAGCATATTCTACGATTTAAATTCTAATCAAGTTTACCAATTATAGATCATCAAAGGGACCGTAAATTCCTTCGGCAAAGTAAAGTAATGCTAGTTGGAGTCCAAATCAGTGAGTGAACCCTTTTCTCAAATTGATATTTATTGATTTGTTTTAAATTAAGAACTTATTTTTGAGAGCACTTAGGGCATTGGCCAAGATTACTTTCAATTGTGTTTTGAATGAGAATGTTTTGAGAAATATTTTAGAAACAAATGATTTTCAAATCTTGTGTTTTATGAATTTTGGAGGCATGGGGGAAAAACCCACTTTTGTTGTAACTTGGTACATATATGGAATTGACGGATTCAGAGAATGTGTGCACACATAGTTCAGGACTAGGGATGACAGATGCCCCTAGATCCAAGATTCTAGGCTAGGGGGACGGTGAGATGTAACACCCATAGACCCCAGATTCAGAGTCAGGAGGGTAGCATAGATCCGCAACCCTGTCTCCAATTCAGTGACTCAGGGGACGACGAGACTGTTGAGTTTCAATCAAGTCCCAAGAATCATCAATCATGCATAAAAACGAGTTGAATACAACCAAGGAGTAAGGCGGAATACATACTCACATTGATGGGTTTGATGCTAGGAAGAACAAGTTGCGTTTTCTGCCTCCCTCCAAGCTCGGCAGTGGCTTCCTCATGCAGTGGACTGCTCGGTTTTGCTCCTCTTTTAACCTCAACAATTCGGCAATGGATGAACACCATTGAAGCTCCAAGCTTCAAGCTTTCCAAGGTCACAAATTCGTTTCCCTATCACCATAATATAACCCATGTGTGTGCTAGCACTCATGTTTTGCAACAAAACACTCTCACTTGCTTCTCTTTCAATTCTTCATCGGCAGTGACCAAAAATGAAAGAAGATGAAAATGGCTCTAAGCCGTGAATGAGAGGGAGAAGAAAAGAGAGGAAGAGGAAGAGAGAATGCGTAAAAAAAGAGAGAGAGAAAAGTAAAAGTAAAATAAAATGTAATAGGTTTTTATAATTTCTAAAATTAATAAAACCATTTACCATTTCTTTTTACTTTTCCTTAAATGCTAAAATCAAAAAGCAAAAAGCAAAAGTTGCTTTTTTCAACTTCTACATCAATCACACAAATCAGTGACAACATGTCACATCACTCAAAGTGACATTTGATTTGACGATTGATGCGACTAGCGATATGACGCACGATTTGACTTGCGTGCCGCACTCGAATTCGAAATGCAAATGCGCTCGCAAATAATCCCGGGCTCGGGTTCGCTAATTCCAAATTAACGAATTTTCCGTTGCGTCGTAATTAAATGATTACGCCTAGCGAAATCACTATTTACGTCGCTATGAATTAATTCTTAATTAATTCGTTCGCCCGAATTAAAATCTAATTTTAATTCCGCGTCGAAATCCAATTTCTTATAATATATCGAACATATTATTTTATCGATTAATTCCAAATTAATCGTTCGTCCTCTTTAATTAATATTTTATCCCAATAAAATATCTCCGCAATTAATCCCAGATTAATTTTCTCTCTCTTCTAATTAATCCTAGATTAATTAAAGTGCGAGTTATACATCAACGGTGAATCTTCAGGAAGCGACCCATGAGATCTCCAGATATGTTGGCAGTAAATACGGTGTCGGATTATTATCCGAACCGCAACACGTAAGCACCTCGTACGTTTATACCGATTTACAAGACAAGGTTGGCTTCTAGCAAAGCGCCATGCCTACCCAATTCCCCAGAAATATTCTTACAAGAATATATAGATCTGTATCAAGCGTAGTATATACCGTAGTATTGTGTATATCGGCCCAGTATCGGATAGTCACGTCCTACGGCTGGGGCTGGATAAGTGTCTGCCCCGTCCGAAGCACATGTCGGATGTCTGGTAACTAGTCTCTATAATCGGATATTCATGACCTGGTCACAATATCCTGATTGGTTGCGCAACACTTAAGAGCACTAATACCATATCCTGTGTGACATCATCTCCAATATGACTGAAGTGATACTTCCGTCTTGACATCACACCCAATACACTACGACTCTCTGATAAACCCAGAAGTGGTGTACGCAGAACCGGTTAAAGCCCTGTACACCAAGACCAAAGTCTATCGATTATCGTAAGTATTAGCGATGCAAGTCTTAGGTTAAGACTATACACACCTACCTTGATTTCGGCCTCCCATAGACACATAGTCATAATACCAATGGGATTCCGAGGGGTCTATCCAGAGCGAAGCTGGTTTCCCGTACATCGGTGAAACACGACCTCCTATCGCACTTGCATAAGTATCCAATACTTATATATATGAGAACTATGCCGTTGTGCCCTCACAACGCGCACAAGTGCAATACTAGCCTATTCCGCATTATCGATGTCCTGTCTCGATAATACTCCGGCTAGGGATATTTAATGATTAATCCTTCGGGGATTGATACTGTCTCATATCATTCTCAATCCAGGAACTAATCATATGGACCTCTCTTCATTTATACATTTATGGTGATCTAATCACAAATGATGAGAGTGCAATTTCCTTGTCACATAGTTAATTTGTAAAACAACACACCGTGATCTGTACAAATAGTGACGATATGGGTCATTTTGTCCAACAATCTCCCACTTGGCACATAGCCAGTCACTCGAGTGTCTAACACCCGAACTATGTACGGTTCGTTCAAATTGCTGAGGAAAGGTTTTCGTCAGCGGATTTACGTAATTATCTTCTGACGCGCGATTTATACGATCACACATCGCGCACGATGTATGATCCGAACGAATCAGATGATATAGAAGTATATATCTGGATCGTCGATGAGACCTTTAATTCCTTAGCTTGTGCTGACGCCTAGCTCAGCGGCTAAAAGACTATATCTAATTTAATTAGATTTATTATCGATCCAAATGGCTTCTATTGCTGCTTCAGCTGCAGCAATAAATCCGCATTTGTTGTTAATTCGGCAACAGTTATCTTGCTCGGAATATTTTCCAGCTCACTGTCCCAGTGTTCAAACTTTTATAGTACCGCCGCAGTATTTACCGGTTTGGAAACTTGCAGCAGTGATCCTAGTCACTTCAAGTTCTCCATCTCCATAGTTTAAGACAACATCTTTAGTTCTCTCAGATACTAACAGATGTTCTTAATCTTCAATCCAGTGACTATCACTTGGATTGACCCGATTGTGACTCCATATGCTCGAAGCGTATGAGACACCAATACAAGTACATTTTAAATGTACAATTTCCAGAGTGTTAACAACTCCAAATCTATCCATGTAGATCTTTATTCCTTGAATAAAGGTTGTTACTCCCCAGAATTCTACGGAGAATTTCTATGAAAGCCAAGCTTTCACCGATTATTTTATGGGAATTTAATTATCAGTGCTCTCCCACTAACCTCCTTATATACACAAGAATCATTTCGTTTTGAATTAAATCATACTCCATTATGATTATATCAAAACGATAATTCCTAGAACCTATGCTTGCTTCAATCCAAACATGGATCGAATAACCTGCAAACCTTGTTTGTCGGTTATACAAAATCGTCAGGATGTTGTAAGCATCCTCCAAAAGGTTTCCTTTTCAGGAAAGCGATTTTGATCTGCAACTGACACATTTCATAAATGAAATATGCAGTTATCAACAAGCATCTTCAAAATGGATTTACCATGGCAAACAGGTAAAAGGTTGAATCGTTATTAACACAATGTTGATAACGATACCTTTCCGTCAAAAGCCCAGCTTTGTATGTTGGTATGTTGCTTTCCATGTATGTCTTCCTGAAGACGTTTAATGTACCAATAGGCACAATGCCTTGTGGTACAACAACTAGTATCCAAAATAGTTGTTATACATGGAATCCATTTCGGACTCATGGCACTTTGCCATAATAGGGAGTCGATACCTCGTATCACTTCCTTAAAACGTAGTTGGTGGGGATACCTTCATAAGATTGACATCTTTATGAGGTTAGATCAGAAACCCATAACCTAGGTTGTTTTCTGACTCTATCCGATCTACTCAGTTCTTGTGTATTCGAAGATTAATGGTACAGTTTCATCATTGATGAACTATTTGTGTTCCATTAAGGACTTCGTGCCTAGAACAATATTATTACTCCGATTTTCATCGAGTATCACTATCCTCCCACTGACCACTGCATATCGGTATTCCTCTCAGGAAAAACCGTATGGTGAGCAACAATCACATTGTTTCTCATGTGAGATTTACAAGTACTATACTTAATGTTTCCCTTAGGATAACCGATATTGGCACTTATCCAATTTGGGTCCTTAGTTTGGTATCATCCAAACGTTATGCCTGGCATACCCAAATTATCAGGAATGAGAAACCTCGTTTCTCCCCTGTTCATATCCTATATGACATCTGTCAAAGATTTATATATATGGAACCTTATTCTAAATAAGTTATTGCACTGTTAAGACTTATCCGTTGAAGGAAATGGTAGCTCAGACCGACTCATGATTAGCCTTATCATGTCTAACATGATTCGGTTATAATCCGTTCGGACACACCGTCACTTTGACGTGTTCCGGGAGGAGTCCTCATTTGAAAGAATACTATACTCTTTCAAGTATATAAGAAACTTATTGCTTAAGTATTTTCCATTACGGTATATACCGTGACGGTATAATACTATAGCCGATCTGTTTGTCTATTTTCGTGTCGAAACTCTAAAAGTTTCCGATTTGTGTTCTTCAAAAGAAACACATAATCATAACGTAATGCCACATCCGTTAAGGTCACGAAATATTCATGTTCAATCTAGCCTAGCTAGATATGGGCCCACTAACTTCACCATGAATAGGGCTAACAGATCGGTGGCCCTTTTACTATTACCAAGCAAATAGTATTTTAGGTACTTTACCTAATAAACTAGATTCGCAGACCTTATTTGAATAGTCAAATCAGTCCTAGTATCCACTCTTCAAAAGTGTGGATATACGAGTCTTGTATATTGTTTTCCCAGACAACAATGCCACAAATAAGTCTCTATTGATCAAATCAATTTGAGCTATTTATTTGTCATTTTATATGTTTTGAGATTTTATTTATATTCAAAATATAAATTCTGTTATTTAATCTAATGTATTTATCTCAGTATCATCTTTTATATATAAAAACCTTAGTGTTCTATAATATAAAGGTTTTATCCGCAACGGATTAAACACTGATATAGAGATAATGTCTCTAGTCAAACTAGTTACATTATAACAGTTCCTAATTTAAGTATATACCCAAAGGGTATTTCCTAAACTTAGGTATCTACGGTCGAAACAGCGACTTTCGACCCGTTTCCGATTCGCAGAGCAATCTCAGCTTGAAGTCAGTATCCTGCTCAAAGCAGATTCTGAACATCAATACATATAATTTATGTACCACACTAAGTATTTAAAATCTAATTTCAATACTAGCTGTGAACATAACTAAGACAAATATTTTTAAAGTTAGAGCCTCGCCCTTTCTTTAATTCCTTCGTGTCTGCCATATCCAAATGGTAGTCACTTTGGGATATGTCAATTATCCTTTCAATATTTCAGAAACCTTAGGCAAAGCCTTGGGTTCTTAGAATATCGAAACGATGTGCACCTCGTGCTACATGCCCAATCGCAAACTTTGACTTTATCTCATCTAGAATAGTCAATTAATTCTCCAAGAATTATAAATTGCAATTTTAATACTTCTTAAATCTAAAATTAGATTTATGACAAGTATATCAAATTAAGCATTAAAGTTCATCATCACATAAATCTTCCAAAGATTTTATGCTTTACTTATTTTGCTTAATTTTGGGCTTGAGGTATAATAAGTTATTTTATCAAATAAAGTAACCTATTATTTATTCCCAATTTGAAAATTAAATCATTAAAATATTTTAATCCCAGATTATATTTTAAATATCCAACTTTTCAATTTTATCTTGATTACAATAGTCCAACTATTTAATCAACGATTAGTGGTACTATATATATTATAATGATTATAATAGTCCAACTATATAATCAAATATAATCCAATTAATTAACCTCAATTACATTGATTACTATAATCCAATTATAAAATCAACTGTAAACTGAAATTAATTAATTCAAATATATTGATTAATATAATCCAATTATATATAATCAAGTATAATACAGTCCAACTGTTTATTAAAACAACAATTTAAATATTAGTCCAACTAACATTAATCTAATGACGAAATAATTTAAATGAGCGCGTATGGCGAGTAATTTGAACGAATATTGCAAATTCAATTCTTGCCTCCCACTATTTTTCGGCGAGCCTCTACCCCTATCGAGTACTCGGGAAACCGTGTTTCCTAGTGGGCTAGGATCCCGTTAAATATCACACAATCTTGACTTTGGCCAACAAATTGTATGATAATTAACTAGGTAGATCTCTAAGATCAATTGGATCCAATCCAATTCCTAGATCCAGTAGGTGGACATCCAAGTCCCAAACATATATCTCATATATGCATATACATCGAATGTATACCCTAACCTTTTTTCCTCTGAATCAACTAGGCCTTGGCTTTGGCACAACAAACCTTGTGATCCCAGTCAAGCGCGGACCCATTGACATGGAAGCTTCGTAATCAATGTCAATGGACAAGAAGTGGTCTTGACTTTGGCCAACAAACCACAACTTGGACACGACACTGATATGGAACAAAGCCTCGTGATTAAAACACATCTTCGACGGACAAGGGCTTGACTTTGGCCAACAACCCCTGCCAATCTCGGATCTTGAGTAAGAATCACTCAATGGAAGGAAAATAAACGCTTGATATTTAACGAGGGTTTTTCGCGTGCAAATTGGCTACCAATTTTAATTATCTTTGTTAAGGTCTCATCATCATACACCCTTAAACATGCATTCTAAACACATAATAAAGCGCATATGATAAAATAATAATGATATGCGGATGGATACTTTACATTGATCCTAGATCAAATCTCTCTCTTTCTCTCTCCAGCTAGCACATGTATTTACTTCTACCCGTTACACTACACTTCTAAAGAAACCTCATTTACATGGAGGGGAATAGGTGAGAAGAGAATACAAAGAAATAGGAGATAAGGCTGGACACGCAGGTCCAATTTAATAAATCAAATTTATTACAATAATTTCTAAAAATCGCCCCACTCGGCTAATATCCATCCGATATACATTATTCAAACATCACAACCATGTATTCATACAAGCATGTTATCAATCAATCTAATCCAATTAATTAATATTGATAATTAATGATCATCGAATGTTCAAACAAAGATTTGATTTTGTTCGAGTCAAACTCGTATTGCGAACACGTACTCAAAGTACGATTTCTACTAATTAAATTAAATTACATGATTAAATCCAATTTAATACGTATTTAATTCTAATTCATTATTTAATTCCAAATTAAATATTACACTTTATAAAATAAACCTTTACGACTTAAATTCCAAATTTAATCGTTTCGGGTCTCAAAGCCCGATTAATATCCAATATTAATTTAATTAAGTCTAATGGGCTTTTAATTAATTTCTTGAGGCGTGGACTTTTGGTCAACTCGGGTCAAACCCCAACCAAAGTCCAATTCGGGAGTTCCCCATAAGCCCATAAATTAATTTAGGCCCATTAGGCCCAATTAAACGTTAAAAGTTCATTAGTCGCATTTGGGCCTTTTGGAAGCGGTTTTGGGCCTAATTAGATCCAACCAATTTTTGCCTAAACCAACTTTGTACAACAAAGTCCAATAACCCAATAACAACTTTGAAAGCCCAAATCCAATTTTAAGCCCAATAATTTAATTCCAAAAATTCCAAATTTTCCAATTAAATTACCTAAAGTGTATAGCATTATTAATTGCCCAAATCAAAGTTTCCAAAACATCAATTTGTCCAATTAATCATGCTTAACATCAATAATCATGTCCAACATAATTAAATCAAAATCAAACCCAATTTCATGCTTCAAGTGTCTCGGCAAAGAGGGAAATTATGCCCAAATCAAATTCAATCCAATTGAACCAAATTAAACATAATTCAACATCCCCAAATGATTTGCAAGTCATCCAATGACAAAAAATCAAAAACCAAGACAATTTTAGGGATCATATTTTCGACCATCACAAGCAAATTGGGGAAAATTGTTCCAAACACTTTTTCATCAAATTTATCTAATGAATCATCAATTAAACAACATTCAAGCATTCTAAATCATCCAATTTCATTAAACATGCTCAAAATCAAGTTTACCCAAATTTGTCATGCCCAAAATTTAGGGAAAAATGGATCCAACCAAATTTCATGAAATTGATTATGCACAACATCAATTCAACCTCATTCAAGCATACTATACTAAACAATTTAATCATTTGATGCTCAAATTGAGTTTACCCAAATTAAAGTTTTGGCCAACATTAAGCAAATTGGGGAAAATCAATCCAATTAATTTTTTAACAAATTGATTACATATAATTCTAATTTATTTATATACAAGCATTCTTAAACAAACAATTTGTTAAAATCATGCTTAAATCAAAAAGCCCCAAATTTTGCTCAAGAACCCAAATTCGTTTTATGCAACCAATAGCTCAAGATACCATTGTTGAGTTTCAATCAAGTCCCAAGAATCATCAATCATGCATAAAAACGAGTTGAATACAACCAAGGAGTAAGGCGGAATATATACTCACATTGATGGGTTTGATGCTAGGAAGAACAAGTTGCGTTTTCTCTGCCTCCCTCCAAGCGCGGCAGTGGCTTCCTCATGCAGTGGACTGCTCGGTTTTGCTCCTCTTTTAACCTCAACAATTCGGCCATGATGAACACCATTGAAGCTCCAAGCTTCAAGCTTTCCAAGCTCACAAATTCGTTTCCCTATCACCATAATATAACCCATGTGTGTGCTAGCACTCATGTTTTGCAACAAAACACTCTCACTTGCTTCTCTTCAATCGGCAGTGACCAAAAATGAGAAGAAGATGAAAATGGCTCTAAGCCGTGAATGAGAGGGAGAAGAAAAGATAGGGAGAGGAAGAGATGCGTAAAAAAAGAGAGAGAGAAAAGTAAAAGTAAAATAAAATGTAATAGGTTTTTATAATTTCTAAAATTAATAAAACCATTTACCATTTCTTTTTACTTTTCCTAAATGCTAAAATCAAAAAGCAAAAAGCAAAAGTTGCTTTTTCAACTTCTACATCAATCACTCAAATCAAGTGACAACATGTCACATCACTCAAAGTGACATTTGATTTGACGATTGATGCGACTAGCGATATGACGCACGATTTGACTTGCGTGCCGCACTCGAATTCGAAATGCGAATGCGCTCGCAAATAATCCCGGGCTCGGGTTCGCTAATTTCAAATTAACGAATTTTCCGTTGCGTCGTAATTAAATGATTACGCCTAGCGAAATCACTATTTACGTCGCTAACGAATTAATTCTTAATTAATTCGTTCGCCCGAATTAAAATCTAATTTTAATTCCGCGTCGAAATCAATTTCTTATAATATATCGAACATATTATTTTATCGATTAATTCCAAATTAATCGTTCTCTCTCTTTAATTAATATTTTATCCCAGATAAAATATCTCCGCAATTAATCCCAGATTAATTTTCTCTCTCTTCTAATTAATCCTAGATTAATTAAAGTGCGAGTTATACATCATCGGTGAATCTTCAGGAAGCGACCCATGAGATCTCCGGATATGTTGGCAGTAAATACGGTCGTCGGATTATCCGAACACGTAAGCACCTCGTACTACGTTTATACCGATTTACAAGACAAGGTTGGCTTCTAGCAAAGCGCCATGCCTACCCATTCTCCCAGAAATATTCCTACAGGAATATATAGATCTGTATCAAGCGTAGTATACCATAGTATTGTGTATATCGGCCCAGTATCGGATAGTCACGTGCTAGGGCTGGGGCTGGATAAGTGTCTGCCCCGTCCGAAGCACATGTCGGATGTCTGGTAACTAGTCTCTATAAACGGATATTCATGACCTGGTCACAATATCCTGATTGGTTGCGCAACACTTAAGAGCACTAATACCATATCCTGCGTGACATCATCTCCAATATGACTGAAGTGATACTTCCGTCTTGACATCACACCCAATACACTACGACTCTCTGATAAACCCAGAAGTGGTGTACGCAGAACCGATTAAAGCCCTGTACCACCAAGACCAAAGTCTATCGATTATCGTAAGTATTAGCGATGCAAGTCTCAGGTTAAGACTATACACACCTACCTTGATTTCGGCCTCCCATAGACACATAGTCATAATACCAATGGGATTCCGAGGGGTCTATCCAGAGCGAAGCTGTTTCCCGTACCATCGGTGAACACGACTCCTATCGCACTTGCATAAGTATCCAATACTTATATATATGAGAACTATGCCGTTGTGCCCTCACAACGCGCACAAGTGCAATACTAGCCTATTCCGCATTATCGATGTCCTGTCTCGATAATACTCCGGCTAGGGATATTTAATGATTAATCCTTCAGGGATTGATACTGTCTCATATCATTCTCAATCCAGGAACTAATCATATGGACCTCTCTTCATTTATACATTTATGATGATCTAATCACAAATAATGAGAGTGCAATTTCCTTGTCACATAGTTAATTTGTACAACAACACCGTGATCTGTACAAATAGTGACGCTATGGGTCATTTTGTCCAACAGAGACATAATACCCTAAAACCACCAGTTTAGACGTATGGTGGGAAGGTGAGACGTAACTCCCTTATATGTCCAGATTCAAAGAGACATATTTTTCAGATACAGGGTTTCCAGAGAAAATATAGCAAACCTGAGCAAGCGTAAAATATTGAATAGACCTAGGTAAGGTTCCTTCCTTCCAAGTAAGATTACTTTCCTCCTCAAAAAATCTTGCAAATAGATCCAATAGCCTAGAGTACCTGGTATAAATAGCAAGTTTCCTTAATCACGAAGAATCGACAGAAAGATAAAAGAAGCAAGAAATCAGGATTAGTCGTGAAAGTTTCCAATAGACATGAGTTGCCACGAAGGATGTAAGGATTCTAGACACTCAAACCCAGGATCATATGTAAATAAAAATGAAAGTAATCAAGAAAATTGATTAGTTTCTTTAGTTAAGAAACCTGATATAGACACGGCCCCAAACTACCCAGATTTTGAACCTCTCAGCGATACCGGTAAAGGAAGTTGACAGAGTTTATCTCATACTTACCTTACATGAGTAATAGACTCTACTAGGAAACATAGTACCAAGACAAGGACATTGATATACATCGAAACATAATATTAGTCTCAACCCTTACGAATATAGATAGAGATAACCGAAAGAAAAGTCAATGCCTATAGTGATAAATTCTGAGACATAGGTAGCGAACATTAAAAGATAGATTACCCGGAAAAGATTCACGGAAGTTTCCAAAGATAGAAAGAAAGAACCTTACATGACTCTAGATAGGCAAGTTTGCAGTACCAGTAAGAACCCACAGATCAGACCAATGCCAAAGGAAATCGTAGTAAGTTTAAAGAGTACAGACCCATGAGAATGGAGATATTCGAAAGTTAACAATAGTATCAACATGGACAATCAGATTAAGTGTTATAGCCATAGCTTATGATAAGTACAAAGATTTAGAAATAGCCCATAAGGATGAATCATCACTAGTCTTGGTAGCATAACTTAAAGCCAAGAGAAAAGTTATGGGAATAGATAATATAGAAGGATGCAAGAAATAATAAAGATGTTCAGTACAAATAGTAACACATAAATGTAACTTAAGGATAATGAAGTAAATGGAGACCGTAGGATGGTTGATAAAGGTTGAGGAACCTTAAGACATGAAGAAATAGATGCATATCCCAACAGAATGAAAAATAACTCTTCTGTTCAGTAACTCACCCTAGTGAGTGTATAGACACTTAATAGTCCATCACTAAACCTAAATGAATAACAAAAGCGAATATTCTTAGATCTCTATGAAACGCATATAGTCACCCTTCAAGTTAGAGTTTAGAAAAGATTTAAACAAGTCAAGGAGAAAACCTTACGGAACAGATAAATTGTGAGACAACAAGATAACCAAACCAAGAAGTTCAACAAAATCTAGATAAGAATCATAAGAGAGATATTCTATAGGAGATGGAGTAGTTTAAATTCATCACAAGCAAAGCTAAAATTTAAAGTCACAATCAAACCCATTGTGGAAGCATGGCCCGAAAGAAGTTAAAAGTTCAAAAGAGTAAAGGAATCAGAGAGGGAGCAATCCTCAAAAAATAAGGTATATGATGTATTAAGAACCTCGTTACATTAGAATGGAAGAACAAGTAAGAAAATAGAACCTAAATCAAAATAATAGTAGAGGTACTTTAACCAATCAAAGTTGATGTAGAGCTTCCAGGGATGTAACGACTTAAGAAGATTAAGAAACATAGACTAGTAGGAAGAATTACAGAGACATCATGATAGAGTTTTCAGAGAGCATGAACCTAGAGGAGGTTCTCAATAAGGGGTAGTATGATTGATAGACGGAAAACAATCGGGAGTAAAGTTGAAAGGGATAATTCAGTTAGATCTTAGTAATAGTACTCTAAGTGGGATTGACAGATTCAGAGAACGTGTGCACACGTAGTTCAAGACTAAGGATGACAGATGTCCCTATATTCCAAATTCCAGGCTATGGGGACGACAAGACATAACGCCCATAGACCCGAGATTCAGAGTCAGGAGGGTAGCATAGATCTGCACCCCCGGCTCCAGTTCAGTGGCTAAAGGGATAGCGAGATGTAATGCCCCAAGACCACCAACTTAGAAGTATGGGGGGACGACGAGACGTAACACCCTCATACGTCTAGAATCACAGAGACAAATTTTTCATATACAAGTTTCCAAAACCAGATTTCCAGAAGCAGATTTTGTGAAATAGATTTTCAGTGATAATTTTTTCAGAGATACGATTTTCAGAAAAGATAAGAGTTTTTCAGACATAAAAGATTTTCAGAAAGGTTTTATAGAAAGAGCATTGTTTTAAGAAAAGAAAAACTTTTCAGAAAAAATCCATTTTCCTTACGATGATTTTGATTTTAGAAAAATGAATGTTGTGCAAAGCATTTTAGTTTCAATTCTAAAATTGCCCACTCAATAGATCGTTCAAACGATCTAACCCCTCTCCCCCACTCCCAGTTCTTTGCTTTGCATGTATACTCGGAGGACGAGCTCGAGAGGATGGATTTTGATGGCAGTCACTAGGGGTTTGAGTCCACTAGGTCAAGTCAGAGACACAGTTCAGTTAGAGTCAGAGTAAAATCATGCATCAGATATATGTATAGTAAATGTCTGTGTGTGTAAAAGTTAAAAGTGTCAATATTAAGAGGATAAAGTAATAATAAGAGTAATTGATATGTAATCTAAGTAATTGATATAGTAAATGTCTGTGTGTAATATTATTTATTGTCAGGAAGTCAGAGGATCATGGGAAATAGGATGGCATATTCCTTACCGGTAGCATATCAGGAAAGAGGATGTTACTAAGATGGTATCAGAGCATAGTCTTTGGAGTCATTGACTGTAGTGGGTAGAGTGTTGGGGCCTTGTATAGGTAGTATGCCTGGGGTACTAGTATGTGAGGCACTACCTCTCTAGTATCTGATCCTCGAGGACTTCCTCACGTCCTATAGAAAGGTTAGTAAACATTCCTAAACTTATCTGAATATTCTTCCATAAAAAAGCAACCATAATCCTTATTGTAGCCGAGAATCCTTCCATAGTCATCTTCATTTAATAATTGGAATTTAAGATAAGTTATGAGAATAAATTTTAAGGTTCTTAGAATGTTCACCCACGGGAGTGGGAAAAGAAAGCTAAAAGAAAACTAATGAATGATACATAGATACTCAAGCAACCAGAGGTAGAAGTACATAAATAGATAATAAAGAAAACACTAGAACTTATAGTAGTAAGAGAGAATATAGCAAACCTGAGCATGAGTAAAATGTTGAATAGACCTAAGTAAGGTTCATTCCTTCCAAGTAAGATTACTTTCCTCCTCATAAAATTCTTTCAAGCAGTTCCAATAGCCTTGAGTACCTGGTATAGATAGCAAGTTTCTTGAATCATGAAGAATAGACAGAAATATAAAAGAAGCAAGAAATCAGGATAGACAAGTTTGTAGTATCAGTAAGAACCCACAGATCAGACTAATTCCAATGGGAATCCTTCTAAGTTTAAAGAGTATAAACCATGAGAATGGAGATATTCATTCTCGAGAATATTGGCATGGACAATCAGAGTAAGTATTATAGTTGTAGCCTATGATAAGAGCAGAGATTTAGAAATAGCCAATAAGGATGAATCATCACTAGTCTTGGTAGCATAACTTAAAGGCAAGTGAAAATTTATGGGAATAGATAATATAGAATGATGTGGGAAATTATTCCATGCCGGTAGCATCTCAGGAAATGGGATGTTATAGTTTGTACTCGACGTAATAATTTCTTATTTAAATACATGTATGAATAGTAATTTGTTTTGAATATGTAGTTTTGTTGATATACTTTCTTTTAAATGGTAAAGAAGTACAAGATTTAGGAATTATTAAGTTATAACATAATTGCAAAAGCATCACAATTGACATTGAGAAATATTATAACAGTATTGATAAGTGAAACCTTGGGATATGTTTAAAAATGTACTTTAAACATTGCTAGCTCGACTTAATTATCATATGTTTAATCATAATTAGAGTTTATTTTGTGCTTTGTTGTTAGGAAGCATTGGAACATGAATATTGGAGCAATTACACATGTTTCGGGACCTTGTGGACGCATCTGAAGCAAACGGGAAGAGCTGAATCTCAGAATCAGAGAAACCAGAAAATTGGCCACGCGTCGTGACATGGAAACATATCCCAGGGTTTCGTTTAAATAGTGTTTTAAGGCAAATCAGGCCGCGAGGGTTGCTCTATATAAACCTAATCTCATCCATAACCAGAAAAAAGGAGAGAAAACATAAAATAAAATGCCAAAAACAAAAAATAAATAGAGAATAACGAAGAACGAAGTGTTGGGTTCCTAGAACATGCCAAGGTTCTATTAAGCATAAAATTTGTGTGAATAAACAAAATAAGTTTGTGGAAAATACTTACATTGAGCGGATAAGTGGATGTAGAGAATATAAAAATTTTGCTCCATGAGAAGTGCTCTAATCCCTCCTTTGTATGAATATTGAGCTCCAAGCTTTGATCTTTGAATTCCGAACTCAAGGGGATAGTTTCCCTATCATCTTTGTTGACTCATTTGATGTGCTAGCAAGCAAGAGTTTTGAAGAAAAATCATCAACCAATAGCTCAAAGCTCACGGCAATGGAGAACAAGAGAGGGGGATAGTTTCGGTCTTGGCAAGAATGAGAGGGAGAGAGTGTTGTGTTTTTTGATTTCCAAAATCAGGTAACCTAATACCAAATTTCCAAAGTTAGTAAAGGTCTATCACACATCAATTAAAATAAGGTAATGTGTTTTACAAGCCAACACCAACTAACAACTTCCATCAACCAAAATGTGATGAGATTGACTAGTGATGTGACTTGATGTGGGCCCCACTTTAAATTTAAAATCCGAGTGGGCCCGCTAAACACATTTCGGGCTCGGGTTCGTTAATTCCTAATTGAATTTTCTGTTGCGACTTAATTAAATCAAACTTAATTAAATAATAATGCCTTGCAAAATTATTACGAAAGTCGCTCGCGAATTAATTCTAAATTAGTTTGTTCGACAGAATTAAAATCCAATTTTAATTCCATTATGAAATCTAATTTTATTTAATATATCAAATATATTATTTAATTGATTAATTCCAAAATAATCGTTCTCTCTCTTCTAATCGAATTTTATCCCAGATAAATTCTTACCGCAATTAATCCTAGATTAATTTTCTCTCTCTCATAATTAATTCTAAATTAATTCTGTTCGAGTCAAACGTCATCGGTGAATCTTCGGAAAGTGACCAATGAGATCCCTAGATATGTTGGCAGTAAATATTGTTGTCGGACTATCCGAACACGTGCGTACCTCGTACCACGTTCTTACCGATTTACAAGACATAGTTGGCTTCTAGAAAAGCACCGTGCCTACCCAATTCTCCAGAAATATCAAGCGTAGTATACCAAGTATTGCGTATTACGATCCAGTATAAGATGTCACATGCTAGGCCTGGGGCTGGAGTTGTGTCTGCCCCGTATGAAGCATATATCGGATCACTAGTAACTAGTCTCTGTAATCGGATAATCATGACCTTGTCGTATTTTCCCGATAGATGCAACATAATAGAGTACCAATTTTGTATCTCTGCGTGATCATCATCTCCATATGACTGAAGTGATACTTCCATCTTGACATCACACCCAATACACTACGATTCTCAAAAACCATAAGAGGCGTACACATAACCTGTTAAAGTCCTGGACAACAAAAACCAAAGTATACTGATTGTCGTAAGTATAAGCGATGTAAGTCTAAGGTTAAGATCAAATACACCTACCCTGATTCGGATTCCCATAAACACATAGTCATACTACCAATGGGATTCCGAGGGGTCTATCCAGAGCGAAGCTGTTTCCGTACCATCGATAAACAGAACCTCCTATTACACTTGCATGAGTATCCAATACCCAAATATATGAGAACTATGTTTTACGCTTCCATAATGCGCACAAGTATAATACTAGCATATTCCGCATTATCGATATCCAGTCTCGATAATACTATGACTAGGGATATTTAATGATTAAACCTTTGGTGGATTGATATTGTCTCATATCTTATAATCCGGAACTAATCATAAGGACTTTTATCATTTATATATATTCCAGTAATCTAATTACAAAATGATAAAATGACAATTTCCTTTGTCACATACTTAATTTGTACAAAAACCTCAATGTCTTTTATAAATAGTGATGTTATTTGTCACAATTGTCCAACAATCTCCCACTTGGCCTATAGCAAATCACTCAAGTATCTAACACCTGAACTATGTACATATCGCTCAAACTTATGCTGAGGAATAGCCTTCGTTAGCAGATCTGCAGTGTTGTCATCTGATACGACCTTCTCGATCTTCACATCACTACGATGTATGATCTCATGAATCAGATGGTAACATCGAAATACATGCTCTGATCGTTGATGAGACCGTGGTTCCTTAGCCTGCGCTATAGCCCCGTTATTGTCACAATACAAAGGAACGGGCTCAGCTGCTAACGGAACTACTCCTAATCCTATTAGGAATTTACGGATCCAAACTGCCTCTTTTGCCGCCTCAGCTACATCGATGTATTCCGCTTTTGTTGTTGAATCGGCAACAGTCTCTTGCTTGGAAGATTTACAGCTTACTTCTCCGTTGTTCAAACAAAATATGTACCCAGATTGTGACTTACAGTCGTCTTTATCGGTTTGGAAACTTGCATCGGTAAACCCAATTACCTCAAGTTCTCCATATCAATAGATTAAGAAAGCATCCTTAGTTCGTCTAAGATACTTAGGATGTTCTTAACCGCAACCCAGTGACCATCACCTGGATCGGCCTGATAGCGACTACACATACTCAAAACATACGAGACATCAGGTCGTGTATATATCATGGCATACATGATCGATCCGACTACATAATCGAACAGTATCTGACTCATGTTGTCTCTATCATCTTGAGTTTTAGGACACATGTCCTTAGATAGAGTGATGTCATGTGACACTGGCAACAGTCCCCTCTTAGATTGATCCATGTTGAATATCTTTAACACTTTGTCAATGTACGTGCTCTAGGAGAGTCCAAGCAGCTTTCTAGATCTATCCCAATAGATCCTTATTCCCAGAATAAATGATGTTTCTCCCAGATCTTTCATGGAAAATTTTAATGAAAGCCAAGGTTTCACCGATTGTAGCTTGGGAATGTCATTGCCAATAAGCAATACATCATCAACGTAAAGGACAATGAATGTCATTGCGCTCCCACTAACCTTCTTATATACACAAGGATCATCATCGTTTTGAACGAAATCATATTCTTGTATGATCTCATCAAAACGTTGGTTCCAAGAACGCGATGCTTGCTTCAATCCATAAATGGATCGATTTAACTTGCATACCTTGTTTACATATTTAGGTACGATAAAACCGTCAAGCTGTTGCATATAAACATCCTTCAAAAGGTTTCCGTTAAGGAAAGCGGTTTTGACATCCATCTGCCATATTTCATAATCGAAATATACAGCAATAGTAAGCATTATCCAAACGGATTTAATCATGGCAACAGGTGAAAAAGTTTCATCGTAATCAACATATCATGTCGTGGATGATACCCTTTTGCTGCAAGTCTAGCTTTGTACGTTTGTATCTTGCCATCCATGTCGGTCTTCTTCTTGAAGACCCATTTGCAACCAATAGGTTTTACGCCTTCTGGTGCATCAACCGGTGTCCAAACTTGGTTGGTGTACATGGAATCCATTTCGGATTTCATGGCATCTTTCCATAAACTGGAGTCGATACCTTGTATCGTTTCCTCATACGTAGCCGGTTCGTTTTCCTCAATAAGATTAATATCCACATGAGGTGATATCAGAAACCCATACCTCTCAGGTTGTTTTCTGACTCTCTCCGACGTATGATGTTCTTGTGTATTAGAAGATTATGGTACAGTCTCATCCCTGATGAAATATTCGTGTTCCGTTAAAGAATCAGTGCCAGGAACAGTATCACTCCGACTTTCATCGAGTTCAACTTTCCTCCCACTTACCACTGCATTTAGGAATTCCTTTTCGAGGAAAACCGCATGTAGAGCAACAAATACTTTGTTCTCTTGTGGGTTTTTCAAGTAATATCCTTCGGTTTCCCTAAGATAACCTACAAATAGGCACTTATCCGAGTTGGGTTCTAGTTTGGTGCCATCCAAACATTTAACGTATGCCCATCAACCTCAAATCTTCAGGAATGAGAAATCTGATTTCTTTCCCGTCCATATTTTATATGGAGTCTGTTGAACAGACTTTGACGGAACTTTATTCAAAATAAGTATTGTAATGTTCAATGCATATCCCCAGAAGGAAATTGGTAGCTCAGTGCGACTCATCATAGACCTTAACATGTCCAACAAATTTTGGTTTCTCCGTTCGGACACACCATTTAATTGAGGTGTTCCGGGAGGAGTCCACTGTGAAAGAATACCATAATCTTTCAAGTAAACGAGAAACTCATTGCTTAAGTATTCTCCACCATGGTCCGACCGTAATGTTTTAATAGTTTTGCTGGTCTAATTTTCTACTTCGTGTCGAAACTCTTTGAATTTCTCAAAGGTTTCCGACTTGTGTCTCATAAGATACACAAAACCATAATAAAATGCATCATCCGTAAATGTTACGAAGTATTCATATCCACCTCTAGCCTGGCTAGACATGGGCCCGCATACGTCACTATGAACGAGGGCTAACAGTTCGGTGGCACGTGCACCTTTACCGCTAAAAGGTGTTTTAGGTATTTTTCCTAATAAACAAGATTCGCAGACGTCATATGAATTTGGATCAAATCCGTCCAAGTACCTGTAAGTGTCCTAGACATGCCACGGGATCTCTAAGCGTGATTATTGTGTGAATTAATCAAGAAAGTTGCGGAATACTTACATTGATCGGATTTAAGATTTCAAAAATTACTTTGATGTTGAAGCTTCCAAGCTCATGGGTGAGTATCCATATCACCTTCATTTGACTCCTTTATGTGCTAGCAAGAACAAAAATGGAACAAATTTTATCTCCTAAGGAGAAGCAAATTTGCCCAAGAGAGAGAAGTAATCGGCCCCTCTACAAAAATGCACAGGCCATTTGGCCGATTGCTTCAAAAGCAAAAAAACAGAGGCCAATTGCTTTTCATTTCTCTAAGAAAAGCAAAAGCAATTTCGGCCAAATTGCTGAATTCAATGGCCATTTGCAAAAAGCAACAGAGTGCTGTTGTTTCTTTCTTTTCGGCATATATAAAAATTAGAGAAATCAGTGGCCACCACTGCGTTTTTATTGGCCAAGGAGAGAGAAATGAATATATTTTATAAATTCATTAAATTATGTTATATACAAATAAATAGTCTTGGTAGGTTTGATGGGAATCAAATCCAATTTATTTTATTGCCAACCACTTATATCAATTGTGGACAATTGATGTAAGTCATTGGTCTCACCCATTTAATTCAAAATTTGGTTGGCTTACACAACACAATTTGGGCCCGGTTCGTTTAATCCGACTAAACGAATTTTCCGTCGCGACGTAATTAAATCTAATTTAATTAAATAATTAAGCCTAACAAAATTATTACGAAAGTCGCTTACGAATTAATTCTAAATTAATTCGTTCGCACGAATTAAAATCCAATTTTAATTCCGCATTTTAATCTAATTTCAATTAATATATCTAATATATTATTTTAGCCCAATTATATAAATTAAATAGTAAAATATAATTTAACCATTAAATTTATTTTGCCGATTAATTCAAATTAATCGCGTTCTCTCCGCTCGACGAATTTAATCCCAAATAAAATCCCGTCGTAATTAATCCCAGATTAATTCTTCTCTGAAATTAATCCCAGATTAATTATTGCCATAATTAATCCCAAATTAATTTGCTCTCTCTAAATTAATCCCAAATTAATATTCTCTCTCTAAATTAATACTAGATTAATATAGTTCGAGTCAAATATCATTGGTGAATCTTTAGGATGCGACCCAAGAGATCCATGGATATGTTGGCAGTAAACTCGGTCATCGGACTATCCGAATACGTGCGTACCCGGTACCACATTCTTACCGATTTACAAGACATTGTTTGCTTCTAGCAAAGCACAGTGCCTACCCAATTCTCCAGAAATATTCATCTATGGAATACAAGATCTTTGTCAAGCGTAATATACATAGTATTGCGCATTACGATCTAGTATCAGATGTCACATGCTAGGCCTGGGGCTGGAGTTGTGTCTGCCCCGTACGAAGCATATATCGGATCACAAGCAACTAGTCTCTTTATGATCGGAAAGTCATGACCTAGTCATACATCCCCGATGGTTATAGCACTTAGAGTACCAGTTCTGTATCCCTGCGTGATCATCATCTCCATATGACTGAAGTGATACTTCCATCTTGACATCACACCCAATACACTACAATTATTAGTATACCCAGAAGAGGCGTACACAGAACCTGTTAAAGTCCTGGACGACCAAAACCAAAGTATACTGATTGTCGTAATTATTAGCGATACAAGTCTCAGGTTAAGATCAAATCCACCTACCCTGATACGGATTCCCATATACACATAGTCATACTACCAATGGGATTCCGAGGGGTCTATCCAGAGCGAAGCTGTTTCCGTACCATCGGTAAACAGAACCTCCTATTACACTTGCATGAGTATCAAATACCCAAATATATGAGAACTATGTTGTTACGCTTCCATAACGCGCACAAGTATAATACTAGTATATTCCGCATTATCGATATTCAGTCTCGATAATACTACGACTAGGGATATTTAATGATTAAACCTTTGGTGGATTGATATTGTCTCATATCTTATAATCCGGAACTACTCATAAGGACTTTTATAATTTATATATATTCAAGAAATCTAATTACAAAATGATAAAATGACAATTTCCTTTGTCACATACTTAATTTGTACAAAAACCTCAATGTCTTTTACAAATAGTGATGTTATTTGTCACAATTGTCCAACAATCTCCCACTTGGCCTATAGCCAATCACTCAAGTATCTAACACCTGAACTATGTACATGTCGCTCAAACTTTTGCTGAGGAATAGCCTTCGTTAGCAGATCTGCAGTGTTGTCATCTTATACGACCTTCTCGATCTTCACATCACTACGATGTTTGATCTCATGAATCAGATGGTAACATCAAAATACATGTTTGGATCGTTGATGTGACTGTGGTTCCTTAGCCTGCGATATAGCCCCGTTATTGTCACAATACAAAGGAACGGGCTCAGCTGCTAACGGAACTACTCCTAATCCTATTAGGAATTTACGGATCTAAACTGCCTCTTTTGCTGCCTCAGCTACATCAATGTATTCCGCTTCTGTTGTTGAATCGGCAACAGTCTCTTACTTGGAAGATTTCCGGCTTACTTCTCCGTTGTTCAAACAAAATATGTACCCAGATTGTCACTTACAGTCGTCTTTATCGGTTTGGAAACTTGCATCGGTAAACCAGTTACTTCAAGTTCTCCATATCAATAGATTAAGAAAGCATCCTTAGTTCGTCTAAGATACTTAATGATGTTCTTAACCGCAACCCAGTGACCATCACCTGGATCGGCCTGATAACGACTACACATACTCAAAACATACGAGACATCAGGTCGTGTATATATCATGGCATACATGATCGATCCGACTACATAATCGAACAATATCTGACTCATGTTGTCTCCATCATCTTGAGTTTTAGGACACATGTCCTTAGATAGAGTGACGCCATGTGACACTGGCAACAGTCCCCTATTAGACTGATCCATGTTGAATATCTTTAACACTTTGTCAATGTACGTGCTCTAGGAGAGTCCAAGCAGCTTTCTAGATCTATCCCAATAGATCATTATTCCCAGAATAAAGGCTGTTTCTCCCAGATCTTTCATGGAAAATTTTAATGAAAGCCAAGGTTTCACCGATTGTAGCTTGGGAATGTCATTGCCATAAGCAATACATCATCAACGTAAAGGACAACGAATGTCATTGCGCTCCCACTAACCTTCTTATATACGCAAGGATCATCATCATTTTGAACGAAATCATATTCTTTTATGATCTCATCAAAACGTTGGTTCCAAGAACGCGATGCTTGCTTCAATCAATAAATGGATCGATTTAACTTACATACCTTGTTTACATATTTAGGTATGAAAAAACCGTCAGGCTGTTGCATATAAACATCATTCAAAAGGTTTCTGTTAAGGAAAGCGGTTTTGACGTCCATCTGCCATATTTCATAATCGAAATATACAGCAATAGCAAGCATTATCCAAATGGATTTAATCATGGCAACAGGTGAAAAAGTTTCATCGTAATCAACACCATGTCGTTGATGATACCCTTTCGCTACAAGTCTAGCTTTGTACGTTTGTATCTTGCCATCCATGTCGGTCTTCTTCTTGAAGACCCATTTGCAACCAATAGGCTTTACGCCTTATGGTGCATCAACCGGTGTCCAAACTTGGTTGGTGTACATGGAATCCATTTCGGATTTCATGGCATCTTTCCATAAACTGGAGTCGATACCTTGTATCGCTTCCTCATACGTAGCCGGTTCGTTTTCCTCAATAAGATTAATATCCACATGAGGTGATATCAGAAACCCATACCTCTCAGGTTGTTTTCTGACTCTCTCAGACGTACGATGTTCTTGAGTATTAGAAGATTATGGTACAGTCTCATCCCTGATGAACTGTTCATGTTCCGTTAAAGAATCAGTGCCAGGAACAGTATCACTCCGACTTTCATCGAGTTCAACTTTCCTCCCACTTACCACTGCATTTAGGAATTCCTTTTCGAGGAAAACCGCATGTAGAGCAACAAATACTTTGTTCTCTTGTGGGTTGTTCAAGTAATATCCTTCGGTTTCCCTAAGATAACCTACAAATAGGCACTTATCCGAGTTGGGTTCTAGTTTGGTGCCATCCAAACATTTAACGTATGCCCAACAACCTCAAATCTTCAGGAATGAGAAACCTGATTTCTTTCCCATCCATATTTTATATGGAGTCTGTTGAACAGACTTTGACGGAACTTTATTCAAAATAAGTATTGTAATGTTCAATGCATATCCCCAGAAGGAAATTGGTAGCTCAGTGCGACTCATCATAGACCTTAACATGTCCAACAAATTTCGGTTTCTCCGTTCGGACACACCATTTAATTGAGGTGTTCCGGGAGGAGTCCACTGTGAAAGAATACCATAATCTTTCAAGTAAACGAGAAACTCATTGCTTAAGTATTCTCCACCATGGTCCGACCGTAATGTTTTAATACTTTTGCCGGTCTAATTTTCTACTTCGTGTCGAAACTCTTTGAATTTCTCAAAGGTTTCCGACTTGTGTCTCATAAGATACACAAAACCATAATGCAATGCATCATCCGTAAAGGTTACGAAGTATTCATATCCACCTCTAGCCTGGCTAGACATGGGCCCGCATAAGTCACTATGAACGAGGGCTAACAGTTCGGTGGCACGTGCACCTTTACCGCCAAAAGGTGTTTTAGGTATTTTGCCTAAACAAGATTCGCAGACGTCATATGAATTTGGTTCAAATCCGTCCAAATACCTGTAAGTGTCCTAGACATGTCACGGGATCTCTAAGCGTGATTATTGTGTGAATTAATCAAGAAAGTTGCGGAATACTTACATTGATCGGATTTAGGATTTCAAAAATTACATTGATGTTGAAGCTTCCAAGCTCATGGGTGAGTATCCATATCACCTTCATTTGACTCATTTATGTGCTAGCAAGAACAAAAAAGGAACAAATTTTATCTCCTAAGGAGAAGTAAATTTGCCCAGAGAGAGAAGTAATCGGCCCCTCTACGAAAATGCACAGGCCATTTGGCCGATTGCTTCAAAAGCAAAAAAACAGAGGCCAATTGCTTTTCATTTCTCTAAGAAAAGCAAAAGCAATTTCGGCCAAATTGCTGAATTCAATGGCCATTTGCAAAAAGCAACAGAGTGCTGTTGTTCTTCTTTTTTCGGCATATATAAAAATTAGAGAAGTCAGTGGCCACCACTGCGTTTTTATTGGCAAGGAGAGAGAAATGAATATATTTTATAAATTCATTAAATTATGTTATATACAAATAATTAGTCTTGGTAGGTTTGATGTGAATCAAATCCAATTTATTTTATTGCCAACCACTTATATCAATTGTGGACAATTGATGTAAGTCATTAGTCTCACCCATTTAATTCAAAATTTGGTTGGCTTACACAACACAATTTGGGCCCGGTTCGTTTAATCCGAGTAAACGAATTTTCGGTCGCGACGTAATTAAATCTAATTTAATTAAATAATTAAGCCTAACAAAATTATTACGAAAGTCGCTTACGAATTAATTCTAAATTAATTCGTTCGCACGAATTAAAATCCATTTTTAATTCCGCATTTTATCTAATTTCAATTAATATATCTAATATTTATTTTACCCAATTATATAAATTAAATAGTAAAATATAATTTAACCATTAAATTTATTTTGCCGATTAATTCCAAATTAATCGCGTTCTCTCCGTCGATGAATTTAATCCAGATAAAATCTCGTCGTAATTAATCTCAGATTAATTCTTCTCTGAAACTAATCCCAGATTAATTCTTGCCATAATTAATCCCAAATTAATTGCTCTCTCTTAATTAATCCCAGATTAATTCTCCTCTAAATTAATCCCAGATTAATATAGTTCGAGTCAAATATCATCGGTGAATCTTTAGGATGCGACCCAAGAGATCCCTGGATATGTTGGCAGTAAACTCGGTCATCGGACTATCCGAATACGTGCGTACCCGGTACCACATTCTTACCGATTTACAAGACATTGTTTGCTTCTAGCAAAGCACAGTGCCTACCCAATTCTCCAGAAATATTCTTCTACGGAATACAAGATCTTTTTCAGGCGTAATATACATAGTATTGCACATTACGATCTAGTATCAGATGTCACATGCCAGTCCTGGGGCTGGAGTTGTGTCTGCCCCGTACGAAGCATATATCGGATCACAAGCAACTAGTCTCTTTATGATCGGAAAGTCATGACCTAGTCATACATCCCCGATGGCTATAGCACTTAGAGTACCAGTTCTGTATCCCTGCGTGATCATCATCTCCATATGACTGAAGTGATACTTCCATATTGACATCACACCCAATACACTACAATTCTCAGTATACCCAGAAGAGGCGTACACAGAACCTGTTAAAGTCCTGGACGACCAAAACCAAAGTATACTGATTTTCGTAATTATTAGTGATACAAGTCTCAGGTTAAGATCAAATCCACCTACCCTGATTCGGATTCCCATATACACATAGTCATACTACCAATGTGATTCCGAGGGGTCTATCCAGAGCGAAGCTGTTTCCGTACCATCGGTAAACAGATTCTCCTATTACACTTGCATGAGTATCCAATACCCAAATATATGAGAACTACACCGTTAATCTTCCATAACAAGCACAAGTGTAATATTAGTCTATTCCGCATTATCGATGTCCAGTCTCGATAATACTACGACTAGTGATATTTAATGATTAAACCTTAGTGGATTATGATTGTCTCATATCTCATTAATCTGGTACTAATCATATGGACTTTTATCATTTATATATCTAGGGAATCCAATTACAAATGATAAAAGAGCAATTTCCTTTGTCACATATTCAATTTGTACAACAACAACATGTTCTGTACAAATAGTGATACTATGGGCCATAATTGTCCAACAATCTCCCACTTGGCCTATAGCCAATCACTCAAGTGTCTAACACCTGAACTATGTACGAGTCACTCAAACATTTTCCGAAAAATAGCTTTCGTCAGCGGATTTGCAAGGTTATCATCTGTTGCGATTTATTCGATCATCACATCCCCACGACGTATGATCGAACGAATCAGATGAATTAGTTGAAGTACATACTTCGATCATTGATGAGACCGTGATTCTTTAGTCTATGTTGTAGCCCAGCTCAGCTGCTAACAGAACTACTCTTAATCAAATTAGGAATTTTATATATCCAAAATTCTTCTTTTGCTGCCTCAGCTGCAGCAATGTTCGCTTTTTTTATTTATTCGGCAACAGTATATTGCTTTGAAGATTTCCAGCTCACTGTTCCGTTATTCAAACTTAATATGTACCCTTATTGTGACTTAAAGTCGTCTTTGTCGGTTTGGAAACTTACAACGGTGAACCCAGTCACCTCAAGTTCTTTTTTCACATATTCTCAGAAAGCATCCTTGGTTCATCCAAGATACTCAAGGATGTTCTTTACATCAATCTAGTGACTATCACATGGATTGGCCTAATTGCGTCTACATATGCTCAAAGCATATGAGACATCAGGTCATGTACATATCAAAACGTACGAACACTGAGAGAGTGACAGTAGCTTTCTAGATCTATCCTACTAGATCTTTATTCCTAGAATAAAGCCTGCTTCTCCCAGGTATCCACAGAGAATTTTAATGAAAGCCAAGCTTTCACCGATTTTAGTATGGGAATGTCATTGTAAATAAGCAATACATCATCAATGTATAGGACATTCATTGTCAGTGCGCTCCCTTTAACCTTCTTATATACACAAGAATCATCTTCATTTTTGAATTAAATCATATACCATGATGATTACATCAAAACACTGGTTCCAAGAACGTAATGCTTGTTTCAATCTATGAATGGATCAGTTTAACTTGCAAACCTTGTTTGCATGTTTTGGCACGATAAAACGATCAGGATGTTGCATACAAACATCCTCCAAAAGGTTTCCGTTAAGGAAAGCGGTTTTGGCGTCCAGCTGTCATATTTCATAAATGAAATATACAGCATTAACATGCATTATCCGAATGGATTTAATCATGGCAACATGTGAAAGAGTTTTGTCGTAGTCGACATTATGTCGTTGACGATACCCTTTCTGTACAAGCCTAACTATGTACATTTGTATGTTTCCATCCATCTATGTCTTCATTGAAGACACATATAGTACCAATAGGCACAATGTCTTTTGGTACATCAACCAGTATCCAAACTTGGTTGATATACATGGAATCCATTTCAGACTTCATGGCACTTTGCCATAAAAGGAGTCGATACCTTTTATCACTTCCTCATACGTAGCCAGTTCGTCTTCCTCAATAAGATTGATATATATATGAGGTGAGATCAAAACCCATACCTCTCAGGTGTTTTCTAACTCTCTCCGACCTACACGGTTCTTGTGTATTCGAAGATTATTGGTACAGTTTCATCCCTGATGAACTGTTGACATTCCATGAGGACTCAGTGTCTGGAATAGTATTACTTCGATTTTCATCGAGTTTTACTTTCCTCCCACTTACCACTGCATATAGGAATTCCTCTTAGGAAAACCGCATGGAGAGCAAAAAATACATTGTTCTCTTGTGAGTTGTATAAGTATTATACTTTGGTTTCCTTCTGATAACCTACAAATAAGTACTTATCCGATTTGGGTTCCAGTTTGGTACCATCCAAAACATTTAGCGTATGCCCAGCATTCCCAAATTTTCAGGAATGAGAAACCCGATTTCTTTCATGTTCATATCTAATATGAAGTCTGTCTAACAGTTTTTCTTGGAACCTTATCCAAAATAAGTATTTCACTGTTTAATGCCCATCCCTAGAAGGAAATTGCTCATAGCGACTTATCATTAACCTTACCATGTCCAACAAAGTTCGGTTTCTCTGTTCGGACACACCATCAAATTGAGGTGTCCCGGGAGGAGTCCACTGTCAAAGAATACCATACTCTTTCAAGTAATCTTGAAACTCATATGTTTAAGTATTTTACACTATGGTCCGACCGTAATATTTTTAATACTTTTACCGGTCTGTTTTCTTACTTCGTGTCGAAACTCTTTGAATTACTAAAAAGTTTTTGACTTGTGTTTCATAAGATACACATAACCGTAATGCGATGCCACATCCGTAAAGGTTACAAAATATTCAAATCCACGTCTAGCCTAGCTAGATATGGGCCCACTTATGTCACTATGAACGAAGGGCTAAGATCAGTGGTACTTGCATTTTTACTAAGTAAAAGGTGTTTTAGGCACTTTGCCTAATAAACTAGATTCGTAGACATCATTTGAATTAGGATCAAATCCGTCCTAGTATCCACTCTTCGAAAGTGTGGATATACGAGTCTTGTTAATGTGTCCCAAACAACAATGCCATAAATAAGTCTCATTATAAATTACTCAATTTGAGCTATTTGTTTGTCATGTTATATGTTTGAGATTCATTTATATTCAAAATATAAAGACCATTATTTACATCTAATGTAAATATCTCGATATCATCTTTATAAACAAAAACACCTGGTGTTTCAGAATATAAAGGTATACCCACAACAGGTTACACTAGATACAGAGATAATGTTCCTAGTCAAACTAGATACATTATAACAGTTTCCTAATTTAAGTACATGTCCAAAGGGCAGTTCCAAAACTTAGTTCTATGGCCAAAACAATGACTCATGTCCTATTTCCGACTCATAGGTCGATCTCATCTGAAGCCAGTCTCCCGCTTATCAGCAGATACCGCACATCAATACATATATATATGTCACATCCAGTATCAAAATCCAATTTAAACTAGTAGTGGACATGTTTATAACAAACATACTTGAAGCCGAAACCTTGTCCCGCCTTCACTTCCTTCATGTCTGCCTTGTCCATACGGCAGTCACACTTCTTGTGACGCCGTTTGCCACAACTTAGGCAGACAACTTGGGATATGTCCTTTTAAGAAGCTCTGGTTGTGCATAACTGATTAAGCACTAAAGTTATCATCACAATGAGTCTTCCTAATCTCATGCTCTACTATTTTCTCAACTTCGGGTTCATGCTTGAGAGGTTTCTCTATCAAATAGAATAATTTCTCAGCTCTCAGACTATGCTGAAGTTCTATTCCCAATCTGAAAATTAAAGCCGTTAAAGACATTTTTCCCAGGATTATGTCCTTTTACGCTAATCTTTCAGTCATCTTGATTACTATAGTCCAACTATCCAATCAACGATTTCAGGTACAATTAAATGTAATGATTACTCTAGTCTAACTATATAATCAACTACAATTGATCGGTTACATTCAAATGTATTGATTACTAAAATCCAATTATATAACCAACTACAAATGAAGTAGTTTGAATACAGTCCAACTGTTAATTAAAACAACAATTGAATATTAGTCCAACTAATATATTTAATAATTAATGACGAAAAATGAAATGAGTGCGTATTGGCAAGTATCTAAACGAAATTGCAAATATTTTTCGGCGATCCTCTAACCCTCTATGGAGTACTCGGGAAACCTAGTTTCCTAGTGGGCTAGGATCCTTTTAAATAACACACAACCTTGACTTTGGCCAACAAGTTGTATGAAACATAACTAGGTAGATCTCTAACATCAATTAGATCTCATCCAATTCCTAGATCTAGTAGGTGGACCTCTAAGTCTGAAACATATATTTCCTAACCTTTTTTCCTCTAAATCAACTAAGCCTTGGCTTTGGCTCAACAAGCTTAATGATTCTAGTTAAGCGCGACACATTGACAGTGGGAAAGCTTCATAATCGAGGTCGATGAACAAGAAGTGACCTTGACTTTGGCCAACAAATCACAACTTGACCAAGACGTACGATATGGAACAAAGCTTTCATGATTCAAACATATCCGCGATGGACAAAGGTCTTGAATTTGGCCAACAAACTAATGCCAATCTTGGATCTTGAGAGAGAATCACTCAATGGAAGGAAAAACGCTTAATATAAAATGAGGGTTTTTGTCGCGTGTTGGCAACTAATTTATTATCTTTAATTAGGTCTCATCATACACCCTTAAGCATGCATTCTAAAAGCATAATAAGGCGCGATTAAATTAATAATGATATGCGGATGGATATACAACAAATTGTTCCTAGAACAAATCTCTCCATTTCCTCTCTTCTTCTAGAACTATTCTTACTTCTACCCAATTACATAATAGTTCTAAAGAAACCTTATTTACATTGAGAGGAATTGGTGAGAAGAAAAATACAATGAGAAAAAAGGTAATAGGCTGGACATGCAGGTCCAATTTAATAAATTCTAAATTTATTACAACAATTTCCAAAATTACCTTCACCCTTCTAATATCCATCCGATATACATTTTCATACATATATCCAAGTATTCACACAAAGCATGTTATTCAATCAATCTAATCCAATTAATTAATCTTTTATTAATGATCATCCAATGTTCATACAACGATTTGATTTGCGCGGCTCATTTAAGAATAAATACTCAAAGTAAGTATTTTTGAATTATATCGAACTACAATTTTAAATCCAATTTAAATTGTATCCAATACTAATTCATATTAATTCCAAATTAAATAATTACATTTATTATGTGCCTTAAAGACTTGGATTCCAAATCCAATCTTATCGGGTCTCAAAGGCCCAATTAGTATCCAATACTATTCAATTAAAGTCCAATGAGCTTTTAATTAATTCTTTAGGCATGGGCTTTTGGCCAAAATGGATCTAACCTATAATGCCTAGGCCCAATAGGAATCACCCTATGCCATAGAATCAATTTTGGCCCATTAGGCCCAATTAAATTATTAAAGGCTCAATTGTCATATTTTGGACTTTATGGAAATGGTTTAGACCCAAATATGATCCAAGACCAAAATTTGGCCCAACCAAGCCCATTAGCCCAATTACAACAAATTAAATTAATATATCATTCCAAATTACATATTAATTCAATTCAAGTGTAATTAACACAATTAATTAATTAATCTAATATTTCCAAAACACTAATTAATCCAATTAATCATGCTTAACATCTAATTCATGTCCAACATAAATTAATCAAAATAAATCTTTCCAATATGCTTCACACTCATGAGAATCATCATGAAATAACATTCAATTCCGATTTCAATCTAATTAAACCAACAATTAATATTCATTTCATGCAATTAACATATCCAATTGTTAAATTTTCAAAAATCACCATGAATCACCTGTTGGGTTTCTCTAAGCTTCCCAAGATCGAATCAAGCAATGAAAATAAGTGTGAATACAAATCGAGGAAGTCACGGAATACTTACATCAATCGGTTGAGCGACGCGGTGGACAAGAAAACTGATTTTTTGCCTTCCTTCATGGTCGGCAGTGAGCTGCAGTCCCTCTCCAAGATTCGGCCATGTGTGGTCCTCCATGGAAGCTCCAAGCTTGTGTTGATTCCTTGCTCATGTAGTGAGTTCCCTATCACCTTTGTATGGACTCATTTGTGTGCTAGCACTCAAGAAATTTACCACAAATTTCCCTTGCTTCCCTTTGTGTCTCACGGTCAAACCAGTGAAGGAGAGAAGAAGAAATGGCATGTTTGGCCGAGAGTGAGAGATGAAGATTCTTGGCTCTAAAACGTGAGCTAAAGAGAGAGAGTAGAAGTTGTTGTGGTTTTTGTATATCAAATACCAAAAATTAAAAGTCAAATACCATTTAATAAATAAATGATAAATGTCTTTCAAGCTTTCAACTCCCATCAAGTCACATCACTCAATAAACCTAACCTTGTCATTTTATCCCGATGACTGCAGTACATAAGAGAACCAGTACCATATCCTACGTGACCATCATCTCCATATGACTGGAGTGACACTTCCATCTTGACATCACACCCAACACACTACGATTCTCAATATACCCAGCAGAGGCGTACAAAGAACCGGTTAAGGTCCCCAACCACCAAAACCAAAGTTTACCGATTGTCGCAAGTACTAGCGATGTAAGTCTCAGGTTAAGACCATATACACCTACCCTGAGGCGGCCTCCCATGAAACGCAGACATACTACCAATGGGATTCCGCGGGGTCTATCCAGAGCGAAGCTGTTTTCCGTACCATCGGTAAAAAACAACCTTCCATCGCGATGACTAGGGATATTTAATGATTAAACCTTTATGGATTGATACTGTCTCATATCATCTCAATCCGGTATTAATCATATGGACTTTCGCCATTTATATATCAAAGTAAATAATATTACAAAACGGCAAAAGGCAATTTCATTATCACATAGTTATTTTGTACAATAATACAATATCATTTACCAAACAGTGACGCTATGGGACATAATGTCTAACAAGAGAGACCTCTCGGAATCCCATTGGTAGTATGTCTGCGTGTCTATGGGAGGCCGCATCAGGTAGGTGTATATGGTCTTAACCTGAGACTTACATCGCTAGTACTTGCGACAATCGGTAAACTTGGTTTTGGTGGTTGGGGACCTTAACCGGTTCTGTGTACACCTCTTCTGGGTTATCGAGAATCGTAGTGTACTGGATGTGATGTCGAGATGGAAGTATCACTTCAGGACATACGGAGGTGATGATCACGCATGACACAGAACTAGTACTCTATAAAAGGTTGCAACCATCGGGACAATATGACCAGGTCAGGATTGTCCAATTTAAAGAGACTAGTTGCTTGATGTCCGATATATGTTTCGTACGGGGCAGACACATTTCCAGCCCCAGGCCTAACATGTGATCATCCGATACTGGTTTGATATACGCAATACTACGGTATACTACGCTTGATATAGATATTATATTCCTATAAGAATATTTCTGGAGAATTGGGTAGGCATGGCGCTTTGCTAGAAGCCAACCTTGTCTTGTGAATCGGTAAAAAACGTAGTACGAGGTACGTACGTGTTCGGATAATCCGACGACCGTATTTACTGCCAACATATCCGGAGATCTCTTGGGTCGCTTCCCGAAGATTCACCAATGACGTATGATTCAAACTCGATTAATCTTGGATTAATTACGGAGAGACTTTATCTTGGATAAAGTACTATACATAGAGAGAGAACGATTAATTTGGAATTAATAGTAAAATTATTATATTCGATATAATAATCGAAATTCGATTTCGACGCGAAATTAAAATTAGATTTTAATTCGGGCAAACGAGTTAATTTAGAATTAATTCGGTTAGCGACGTAAATAATAATTTCGCTAGGCGCAATTATTTATTTAAATTCGATTTAATTAACGTCGCGACGTAAGTTCGGTATTTCGGAATATCGAACCCGAACGCGTGAGTGCACGTGGGCCCACTTTCATTTGGAATGTGTGGGGCCCACAATGACACATGTCATATTATGCATTATTTAACTCTAATGCATTGCATGGAGATAGTGTACATGCACTCAATGGTTTTGCATGGAAATTGAGTGTTGACACTCTAAGCCATTGCATGATTTGTGTCATAAGTTTATTATTAATAATAAATATTATGGAATAAATTATAATTGATTTTTTGTAACAAAAATCATTGAACTCCTCTCTCTCTCACATTGCCGAAAACCACATGCAGTTTTGGGCTCTCATTTCTTCAATTTTTGTGGCAAGAATTGAAGAAGTTGTGCATTCAAAATCACAACAAAGGCTAGCACCTTCAAGGGATCATACAAAGGTGTTATGGGAAACTAATCCTTGAGCTTGGGAGGATCAAAGAAAGCTTGGAGCTGCACTTTCCACCTTGGCCGAATTCATCACTGCACAAAGGAGAAGTTTCTTTCATAAACGCATCCGCATTCCGATTTTTGTGAGTATGATTCCGCCATACTTCAATATTGTTCATTCATTTATATATATTTTGTTTGCTCTTGTTGATCTTGGGGCTTGGTAATAGAAACTAACAATGGTATCAGAGCTTAAAGAGCATGCAAATATATTAGGATGTTATTTGGGGAAAATTGTATGAAGCATGATTTGATGAGTTTGCTTGATTAAATATGCTTAGATGTATGTTATTTAGATTATAAATCATGAATTTCATGGAAAATAAATTGGATTAATTTTTCCAACCCAAATGAGGCTTGGCCGAATACATGCAAGCATATGGACTAGATGATTTTTTAATTTTAAGACATTAGATGACTTGAAAACAATAGGAATGATGATTTGTAACTCGATGGATTGAAAAACGAAATCGGAACCATTTTAATCACCTTGGCCGAATGCTTGATGGAGGATTAGGGACTTGATTTTTTGATTAAATAATGTTGGACATATATTTAAGATAAAACTATGATTAATGGATTAATTTGATATTTTGGGAATATTGGGAATATGATTTAAAGAATAATCATGATAATACACTTTAATTAATTAAGTTATAAAATTTGGAATTTTAAAATTTGGGTTAGTTGGGCTTAATTTGAATTGGGCCAAAACTATTATATTTGGACAAAATGGGCTGGTTGGGCCAAGTAGATTTGGACCATTTGGATTGGATCCAAAATGGGCCTAAATCACACCATTTAAGCCCAAATATAATAAATGTGCTTTATGTTTAATGGGCCTTATGGGCTTGATATTGATTTTATAGCATATGAGGGTGATTCCTTATTGGGCTTGGTAATTGGGTTTGACCCATACATTGACCAAAACCAAGCCTAAAGAAATCAATTGAAAGCCCATCGGACTTTAATTAAACGGACTTAGATGTTAGTTGGGCTTTGAGACCCGATTGTATTAGATTTGGAATCTAAGTTATAAAAGCACAATAAAAGTGTAAATATTTAATTTAGAATTAAATAATAGGATTAGTATTGAATACGACTTAAATTGGATTTAACGAGTAGTTCGATATAATTCGTGAATTCATACTATAAGTATTTATTCTCAAATTGAGTTGGACTCGCGCAAATGCAAACAATTTTTGAACATTGTATTGTCACCTAATTAAAGACTAATTAATTGGATTTGATTGGTTGTATAACATGCCTTGAATGAATGAATGTGGATGTAATGTATGAATAGTGTATATCGGATGGATATTAGAAGGGAAGGGTAATTTTAGAAATTATTGTAAATTTAGAATTTATAAATTGGACCTGCGTGTCCAGCCTTTCTCTTATTGTCTCTTTGTATTCTCTTCTCACCTAATTCCCCTCAATGTAAATGAGGTTTCTCTTATTGTATTATGTAATTGGGTTAAGAGTAGAATAGTGCTAGCGGGGAGAGGAAATGGAGGTGATTTGTTCTAGGAACAAGTTGTTGTTCATATCCATCCGTATATCGCTATTACTTTACTTTACGCGCTTTATGATGTTTTAGAAGCATGCTTAAGGGTGTATGATGATGAGACCTAACAAAGATAAATTAATTGGTTGCCAATTACGCGAAAAATCCCTCAAACAATATTAAGCGATTTTCCTTCCCATTGAATGATTCTTGTTCAAGATCCGAAGTTTGGCATTGGGTTGTTTTGGCCAAAGTCAAGACCTTTGTCAATCAAGGATGTACTTGAATCATGAGAGTTTTGTTGCATATCGGTGTCTTGTCCAAATCGTGATTTTTATTGGCCAAAGTCAAGATCACTTTTTGTCCAATGACATTGATTACGAAAACTTTCCTCGTCAATGGGTCCCGCTTAACTGGAATCATTAGGTTTGTTTTGGCCAAAGCCAAGGCCTAGATGATTCGGAGGATAGGTTAGGAAAATGTAATGGATACATTGACATTATACATATGTTTGGGACTTGGATGTCCACCTAACCGGATCTAGGAATGGATGAGATCCAATTGATCATAGAGATCTACCTAAGTTAAATAGCATACAGCTTTTATTGGCCAAAGTCAAGGTTGTGTGTTATTTAACGGGATCCTAGCCCACTAGGAAATGCGATTTCCCGAGTTCTCCACAAGAGGGTTAGAGACTTGAAGAAAAATCGTGGGAGGCTATTATTGAATTTGCAATTTCGTTCAGATATTAGCCTTACGCGTCTTTCAAAATTATTTCGTCAATATTTTAATAATTAGTTGGACTAATATATTGTTATTTTGCTTGTAACAGTTTGACTGTCCCATAACATCGTGGACTTTATAGTTGGACTATAGTTGTCAAGATGACTGGCAAGGGTAATGTCCGCGACATAATCATGGGCGATAATGTCTTCAAAGGGACAAACTTTGCCGACTGGGAAATGAACCTCAAGATAGTGTTTGGGGCTGAGAGGGTGCTGTATACTATTCAGAGACCTCTCCCGCCTAAACCCACTGAGCCACTGGAGCTAGAGTTATGGAAGACTCATAGTGACGATTGTGACCAAGCTCAGTCAGTTATGCTAGCTGCAATGACCCAGCATTTCAGACGCCAGAACAGGGACTTGGATCCCTATAACATGATGGCAAGATTGCGTGATCTCCACCACACCAATAAGCGGATGGAGAGGTATGAGCTAGTAAGGAAACTCTTCCGCTCCCGGATGACAGACGGCGCATCAGTTGAGGCCCACGGGACTCAAATGATCACTGACATAGATGAGTAGCCAAGATGGGCATTGTCTTGGAGGCAGAGTTGACGATTGATATGCTATTACAATCGCTACCCGATACTTGGAAACAATCATCATCAACTATAAGTTGATGGACACTGACGACACTCTTGGAGAGTTGTTGTCCGTGCTGAAGGAGTCCGAAAAGGAACTCCTAAAGGGGAGCAAGCGCGAGGCACATTATGCATCGACCCTCTCATGCGCCAAGGGCTGGGCCAAGGCAATTGGGAGGTGCGAGAAGAAGAAGTTCAAGAACAAGGGCAATGGCAAGTTGACAGTGGCTTCTAGGAAGCCAAAGGACAAATCTCGCGACATCTGCCTCAACTGCGGCAAGAGGGGTCACTGGAAACGTGACTGCCGAATGGGCAAAGGGCAGAGGGAGGATATCAAGGCTGGCAAGGCTATCGCCTCTGGTATGTTTGTATTGAGATAAATATGAATACTTCTAGTTTTAAAAATTGGATTTTTGATTCTGGTTGTGGTGCTCATATTTGTACTGATGTGCAGGATCTGCAGGATAGCAGGGTGCTGGCATCGGGGGAGATGGATCTACGGTCGGAAACGGAACACCAGTTGCTGTTTTGGCCGTAGGGACTTTTGTTTTAGAACTGCCCTCAGGGGCATGTACTTAAACTTTTGAACTGTTATTTTGTACTAGTTTAACTAGGAATATTATATCTGTATCCTTGTTAACCCAGCAGGGTTACATTTTGTATTTAGAAACACTGGGTGTTATTTATATAAAAATGATGCAGAAATTTGCACAGCTGTTGCAAATAACGGTCTTTATATTTTGAATATAAAATGAATCTCCTAAAATGACAAACAAAAGGCTCAAAAAGGAGTAATCTAAAAGATGAAGCTTATATGTGGCATTGTCGTCTAGGACACATCAACAAGACTCGCATATCCACACTTTCGAAGAGGGGGTACTTGGACGAATTTGATCCCAATTCATATGACGTCTGCGAATCTTGTCTTTTAGGCAAAATGCCTAAATCACCTTTTAGCGGTAAAGGTGAACGTGCCACAGAACTGTTGGCTCTCGTTCATACTGACGTATGCGGGCCCATGTCTAGCCAGGCTAGAGGTGGATTTCACTACTTCGTAACCTTCACAGATGATGCATCTCGTTACGGTTATGTGTATCTTATGAGACACAAGTCGGAAACTTTTGAGAAATTCAAAGAGTTTCGACACGAAGTGGAGAAACAAACAGGGAATAGTATTAAGACATTACGGTCAGACCGTGGTGGCGAATACTTAAGTTATGAGTTTCAAGATTACTTGAAAGAATATGGTATTCTTTCACAGTAGACTCCTCCTGGAACACCGCAAATTAAACGGTGTGTCCGAACGGAGAAACCGCACCTTGTTGGACATGGTAAGGTCAATGATGAGTCGCACTGAGCTACCAATATCCTTCTGGGGATACGCTATTAAACAGTGCTATACTTATTTTGAATAAGGTACCGTCGAAGTCTGTTGAACAGACTCCATATGAGATATGGACAGGAAGGAAACCAGGTTTCTCTTTCCTGAAGATTTGGGGATGCTGGGCATATGTTAAACGTTTGGAAGGTACCAAACTTGAACCCAAATCTGATAAATGCCTTTTCGTCGGATATCCTAGGGAAACCAAAGGATATTACTTCTATCACCCACAAGAGAACAAAGTATTTGTTGCTCTACAAGCATTTTTCCTTGAGAAGGATTTTATAAATGCAGTGTAAGTGGGAGGAAAGTAGAACTCGATGAAGATCGTAGTGATACTGTTCCTGGCAATGAATCAACGACGGAACAAGAACAGACCGTCCGGGATGAGTCTGTACCACAAACTTCACATACACAAGGACCGCGTAGGTCGGAGAGAGTCAGAACAGTACCTGAGAGGTATGGGTTCCTGATCTCACCTCATGTAGATATTAATCTTATTGAGGATAATGAGCCGGCTACGTATGAGGAAGCGATACAAAATATCGATTCCGCTTTATGGCAAGAAGCCATGAAGTCCGAGATGGATTCCATGTACGCCAACCAAGTTTGGACACTGGTTGATGCACCAGAAGGCGTAAAGCCTATTGGATGCAGATGGATCTCAGAAGAAGAAGACCGACATGGATGGCAACGTACAAACGTACAAAGCTAGGCTTGTAGCGAAGGGGTATCGTCAACAATATGGTATTGATTATGACGAAACCTTCTCACCCGTTGCCATGATTAAATCCATTCGGATAATGCTTGCAATAGATGCATATTTCGATTACGAGATATGGCAGATGGACGTTAAAACCGCTTTCCTTAACGGAAACCTTTTAGAGGATGTTTATATGCAACAGCCTGACGGTTTTATCGTACCTAGACTTGCAAACAAGGTTTGTAAGTTAAATCGATCCATTTATGGATTGAAGCAAGCATCACGGTCATGGAATCAGCGTTTTGATGAGATCATAAAAGAATATGATTTCGTGCAAAACGCAGATGACCCTTGTGTATACAAGAAGGTTAGGGAGAGCACTTACTTTTATTGTCCTTTATGTCGACGACGTATTGCTTATAGGCAATGACATTCCCATGCTAACGTCGGTGAAAGCTTGGCTTTCATTAAAATTCTCCATGAAAGATCTGGGAGAAGCAGCCTTTATTCTTGGAATAAAGATCTACCGGGATAGATCTAGAAAGCTGCTTGGACTCTCCCAGAGTACATACATTGATAAAGTGTTGAAGCGATTCAACATGGAACAATCCAAGAGAGGATTGGTTCCAATGGTACGTGGTACCTCTCTGTCTAAGGACATGTGTCCTAAGACTCAGGAAGAGAGAGACAACATGAGTCGGATACCGTTCGCCTCGGCAGTCGGATCGATCATGTATGCCATGATATGTACACGACCTGATGTCTCATATGCTTTGAGCATGTGCAGTCGCTATCAGGCCGATCCAGGTGAAGGTCACTGGATAGCAGTTAAGAATATCCTTAAGTATCTTAAACGAACTAAGGATGCTTTCTTAATTTATGGAGGTGGAGAACTTGCGGTATCTGGGTATACCGATGCAAGTTTCCAAACCGACAAGGATGACTACAAGTCGCAATCCGGGTACATTTTTTGTTTGAATAACGGAGCAGTGAGCTGGAAATCTTCCAAGCAAGATACTGTTGCCGATTCAAAACAGAAGCGGAGTACATCGCTGCATCTGAAGCAGCAAAGGAGGCAGTTTGGATCCGAAAGTTCCTAATCGGATTAGGAGTAGTTCCGTTAGCAGCTGAGCCCGTTCCATTGTATTGTGACAATAACGGGGCTATAGCACAGGCTAAGGAACCAAGGTCTCATCAACGGTCCAAGCATGTTCTTCGACGTTACCATCTGATTCGGGAGATTATACATCGTGGCGATGTAAAGATCGAGAAGGTCACATCAGATGACAACATTGCAGATCCGCTGACGAAGGCTGTTCTTCAGCAAGTTTTTGAACGACACATACATAGTTCGGGTATTAGATGCTTGAGTGACTGGCTATAGGCCAAGTGGGAGATTGTTAGACATTTTGTCCCATAGCGTCACTGTTTGTAAATGATATTGTATTATTGTACAAATTAACTATGTGATAATGAAATTGCCTTTTGCCGTTTTTGTAATATTATTTACTTTGATATATAAATGGCGAAAGTCCATATGATTAATACCGGATTGAGATGATATGAGACAGTATCAATCCATAAAGGTTTAATCATTAAATATCCCTAGTCGGAGTATTATCGAGATCAGACATCGATAATGCGGAATAGACTAGTATTGCGCTTGTGCACGTTGTGAGGGCACAACGGCATAGTTCTCATATATTTAAGTATTGGATACTTATGCAAGTGCGATAGATAGGAGTTGTGTTTTACCGATGGTACGGAAAACAGCTTCGCTCTGGATAGACCCCGCGGAATCCCATTGGTAGTATGTCTGCGTGTCTATGGTAGGCCACATCAGGGTAGGTGTATATGGTCTTAACGTGAGACTTACATCGCTAGTACTTGCGACAATCGGTAAACTTATTATATTCGATATAATAATCGAAATTCGATTTCGACGCGAAATTAAAATTAGATTTTAATTCGGGCAAACGTGTTAATTCAGAATTAATTCGTTAGCGACGTAAATAATAATTTCGCTAGGCGCAATTATTTATTTAAATTCGATTTAATTAACGTCGCGACGTAAGTTCGGTATTTCGGAAATATCGAACCCGAACGCGTGAGTGCACGTGGGCCCACTTTCATTTGGAAACGTGTGGGGCCCATATGACACATGTCATATTATGCATTATTTAACTCTAATGCATTGCATGGAGATAGTGTACAATGCACTCAATGGTTTTGCATGGAAATTGAGTGTTTGACACTCTAAGCCATTGCATGATTTGTGTCATAAGTTTATTATTAATTTAATAAATATTATGGCATAAATATAAATTGATTTTTTGTAACAAAAATCATTGAACTCCTCTCTCTCTCACATTGCCGAAACCACATGCAGTTTTGGGCTCTCCATTTCTTCAATTTTTGTGGCAAGATTTGAAGAAGTTGTGCATTCAAAATCACAACAAAGGCTAGCACCTTCAGGGGATCATACAAAGGTGTTATGGGAAACTAATCCTTGAGCTTGGGAGGATCAAAGAAAGCTTGGAGCTGCACTTTCCACCTTGGCCGAATTCATCACTGCACAAAGGAGAAGTTTTCATTTCATCAACGCATCCGCATTCCGATTTTTGTGAGTATGATTCCGCCATACTTCAATATTGTTCATTCATTTATATATATTTTGTTTGCTCTTGTTGATCTTGGGGCTTGGTAATAGAAACTAACATCTCTATCGTATAGAGCATATTCACGGCCCCCATGACAATCCTGAAGTTCATATCCCAGTCAGGAAAGTTTGCACCATTGAAGACATTTTCGCCAATGATAATGTCCCTAACATTGATCTTTCCCGCCATCTTAATTGAAATAGTCTAACTATTCAATTAACGATTTTTGGGTACAGTCCAACTGTTACAATAAAAATAATAAAATATTAGTCCAACAAATAGATATATATAAAATGACGAAATAAGTATTTGAACGAAATTACAAATTCAATACTGGCCTCCCACTATTTTTCGGTGAGCCTCTAACTCTCTGTTGAGTACTCGGGAAACCTAGTTTCCTAGTCGGCTAGGATCCCGTTAAATTACACACAACCTTGACTTTGGCCAACAAGCTGTATGATAGTTAACTAGGTAGCTCTCTAAGATCAATTGGATCTCATCCAATTCCTAGATCTGGTAGGTGGACCTCCAAGTCCGAAACATATATACAATATATATGCCAATATATCCAATATATTTTCCTAACCTTTTCCTCTGAATCAACAAAGCCTTGGCTTTGGCTCAACAAGCTTAATGATTCCAGTTAAGCGGGACCCATTGACAGTGGGAAAGCTTCGTAATCCATGTCGATGAACAAGAATTGACTTTGACTTTGGCCAACAAATCACAACTTGCCCAAGACATGCGATATGGAACAAAGCTTTCATGGTTCAAACACATCCGCGATGGAAATTGATCTTGACTTTGGCCAACAAACCAATGCCAATCTTGGATCTTGAGAGAGAACCACTCAATGGAAGGAATTCGCTTAATATTTTTTTTAGGGTTTTTGTTGGACAATTATGACCCATAGCGTCACTATTTGTACAGATCATTGTGTTGTTGTACAAAATAACTATGTGACAAAAGAGATTGCACTCTTATCATTTGTGATTAGATCACCTACTTGTATAAATGATGATAGGTCCATATGATTTGTTCCTGAACTGAGAATGATATGAGACAGTATCAGTCCACGAAGGATAAATCATTAAATATCCCTAGTTAGAGTATTATCGAGATTGGACATCGATAAATACGTAAAAGACTAGTATTACACTTGTGCGCGTTGTGAGTGCACAACATCATAGTTCTCATATATTTGGGTATAGGATACTAATGCAAGTGTAATAAGAGGTTGTGTTTCACCGACGGTACGGGAAACAGCTTCGCTCTGGATAGACCCCTTCGGAATTCCATTGGTAGTATGACTATGTGTCTATGGAAGTCCGAAATCAGGGTATGTGTATTTGGTCTTAACCTGAGACTTGCACCGCTAATACTTGCGACAATCAATATACTTTGGTTGAGGTCGTCTAGGGCTTTAACAGGTTCTGTGTACGCCAATACTGGGTATATTGAGAATCGTAGTGTGTTGGGTGTGATGTCAAGACGGAAGTGTCTCTCTATCATATGGAGATGATGGTCACGTAGGATACGGTACTGGTTCTCTTAAGTACTGCAGTCATCGGGATAATATGACTAGGTCATAGTTATCCGATATAGAGACTAGTTACCAGACATCTGACATGTGCTTCGTATATGGCAGACACAATTCCAGCCCCAGGCCTAGCACATGATCATCCGATACTGGATCGAAATACGCAATACCACGTATACTACGCCTGATATAGATCGCTTATTCCTGTAAACGTAATACTAGGTACTTACGTGTTCAGATAGTCCGACGACCCGATTTACTGCCAACATATCCGAAGATCTCATGGGTCGCTCCCCGAACATTTACCGATGACGTATGACTCGCACTTTAATTAATCTGGGATTAATTTAATGAGAGAGAAAATTAATATGGTTTAATTGCGGAGATATTTTATCTGGGATAAAATATCAATTAAAGAGAGAGAACGATTAATTTGGAATTAATCGGTAAAATAATATATTTGATATATTATACGAAATTGGATTTCGACGCGGAATTAAAATTAGATTTTAATTCGGGCGAACGAATTAATGTAGAATTAATTCGTTAGCGACGTGAATAGTGATTTCGCTAGGCGTTGTCATTTAATTACGACGCAATGGAAAATTCGTTAATTTGGAATTAGCGAACCCGAGCCCGTGATTGTTTGCGAGCGCATTCGCATTTCGAATTCAAGTACGGCACGCAAGTCAAATCAAACGTCAAATCGTAAGTCACATCAAGCGTCAAATCACATGTCACTTTGAGTGATGTGACATTTGATTGATTGATGTGAGTTGATTTGAATTGATTGACAAGCATTTAATGCTTGCTTTATGGAAATTGAAGAAATGGTAAATGTTAATTAATTTTAGAAATTAATAAACCTATTACATTTTTTCTTTTCCCTTCTCTCTCTTCAGTACATGATTTTCACCCATTTTGGAGCCAAAAATCGTTCTTCCTTCTCTCTCGGCTTCACTGCCATTTCTTTTGTTTTTCCTTCTGGTTTTGACCGAAAATGGCAAGAAGGTGAGTGACGGTTTTTGTGGCAAAGAACATCACAAGTGCTAGCACACCATTGGAGATATACCAAGGTGATAGGGAAGTGTTTTCATGAGCATGGAATCAACAGACAAGTCATCACCATGCAGTACACCCACTGGTCAGCCCACTGCCGAGCTTGACAAAGGAGGCAGTGCGTTTTTTGGCTCATCACCACATGCATCAAATTCGTTCATTGTGAGTTTTCTGTACCTCCTATGTTTGTATTTAAACTTGTTTTATGCTTAATCTATGATCTTGGGACTTGATTTAAACTCAACAATGGTATCTTGAGCTATTGATTGCATGAAATTGATTTTAGGGCTAAAATTGGGCAAAACGAATTTGGGCATTATTTGATGAAATTGGATTGATGAATATGCTTAATTGATGTTTAATTGATGATTGATTAGATCAATTTGAAGAAATTTGGTTTGGAACAAATTTCCCCAATTTGGCTTATGTTGGCCGAAAATTAGAACCCTAAAATTGTCTTGAATTTTGATTTTTTGAATCATTGGATGAGTTAGAAATCATTAGGGGATATTGTTTTAATGTTTAATTTGGTTCAATTGGATTGAATTTGATTTGGGCATTATTTTCCTCCTTGGCCGAGAACTATAGGCATGTTAATTGGGTTTGATTTTGATCAAATTATGTTGGACATGATTCCTTGATGATAAGCATGATTAATTGTACAAATTTGGTGTTTTGGAAATATTGATTTGGGTAATTGATAATGCTATACACTTTATTTAATTGAATTGAAAAATTGGATTTTGTAATTTAATTAAATTGGGCCTTAAATTGGATTTGGGCTTTTAAAGTTGTTATTGGGCTTGTTGGGCTTTGTTGTAACAAAGTTGGGTTTAGGTAAAATTGGTTGGATCCAATTAGGCCCAAAACCGCATCCAAAAGGCCCAAATGCGACTAATGAACCTTTAAAGTTTAATTGGGCCTAAATTGATTTCTGGGCTTATGGGGTAACTCCCAGATTGGATTTTGGTTATTCGGTTTGATCCGAGTTGACCAAAAGTCCACGTCTTGAAGAAATTAATTAAAAGCCCATTGGACTTTAATTAAATTAATATTGGATATTAATCGGGCTAAGAGACCCGTAATGATTAAATTTGGAATTTAAATCGTAAAGGTTTATTTTATAAAGTGTAATATTTAATTTGGAATTAAATAGTGAATTAGAATTAAATGCGTATTAAATTGGATTTAATTATGTAATTTAATTTAATTCGAGAATTCGTACTTTGAGTACTTATTCGCAAAACGAGTTTGACTCGAACAAAATCAAATCGATGTTTGAACATTGGATGATCACTAATTATCAGATTAATTAATTTGATTAGATTGATTGATAACATGCTTGTGTGAATACATGGTTGTGATGCATGAATAATGTATATCAGATGGATATTAGTCGGGTGGGGAAATTTTGGAAATTGTAATAAATTTGATTTATTAATTGGACCTGCGTGTCCAGCCTTATCTCATATTTCTTTGTATTCTCTTCTCACATATTCCCCTCAATGTAAATGAGGTTTATTTAGAAGTGTAGTGTAACGGGTAGAAGTAATACAAGTGCTAGCTGGAGAGAGAAATAGAGAGATTAGATCTAGGATAAATGTAAAATATCCATCCGCATATCATTATTATTTTATACATACCCGCTTTATTATGTGTTTAGAATGCACGCTTAAGGGTGTATGATGATGAGACCTTATCAAAGATAATAAATTGGTTGCCAATTTTCATGCGAAAAACCCTCAAATTATATTAAGAGTTTTTCCTTCCATTGAGTGATTCTTACTCAAGATCTAAGACGGCATTGGTTTGTTGGCCAAAGTCAAGGCTTTTGTTTGTCGAGGATGTGTTTGAATCACGAAGGCTTTGTTCCATATCAGTGTCTTGTCCAAGTTGTGGTTTGTTGGCCAAAGTCAAGACCACTTCTTGTCCATCGACATTGATTACGAAGCTTTCCATGGTCAATGGGTCGCGCTTGACTGGGATCACTAAGTTTGTTGTGCCAAAGCCAATGCTTAGTTGATTCAGAGGAAAAAGGTTAGGTAATACATTGGATGTATTGGCATATTTAAGATATATGTTTTGGACTTGGATGTCCCCCTACCAGATCTAGGAATTGGATTGGATCCAATCGATCTTAGAGATCTACCTAGTTAATTATCATACAATTTGTTGGCCAAAGTCAAGATTGTGTGATATTTAACGGGATCCTAACCCACTAGGAAACACGGTTTCCCGAGTACTCGACAAAGGGTTAGAGGCTCGCCGAAAAATAGTGGGAGGCAATTGAATTTGCAATATTCGTTCAATTACTCGCCATACGCGCTCATTTCAAATATTTCGTCAATATCAATTAAATGTTAGTTGGACTAATATTTAATTTGTTGTTTTATAAGCAGTTGGACTGTATTATAATTGATTATATAATTGGATTATAGTAATCAATATATTTGAATTAATTAATTTCGATTTACAGTTGATTTTATAATTGGATTATAGTAATCAATGTAATTGAGGTTAATTAATTTAAATTATATTTGATTGTATAGTTGGACTATAATAATCAATATAATACATAGTACCACAAATCGTTGATTAAATAGTTGGACTATTAGAATCAAGATAAAATGAAAGATTAGGGTTTAAAACATAATCCTGGGTGAAAATGTATTTAAACGACTATATTTTTCATATTGGGAATAATATTTCAGGATGGTCCTGGAAATATAATAAGTTAGTTTATTTGATAAAATAACAAAATAGGCCTAAGTCTGGAGTTAAGCTAATCAGTGGAACATGATATTTGGAATATTCATGTAATGATAACTTTATTGCTTAATCCATTATACTTGTCATATAGACTCCTTAATTTCTTTATCAGAATTAAGAATTAGATTCTTAAAGTATGATAATGAAATTGAAGGATCTTCATAAATCTATACTTAGATTTTAGAAGTATATATTGCAATAATTAACTCTTGGAGGGTTAATGACTATTCTCAATGAGACAAAGTCAATGTTTGCAATTAGGCAAGTAGCGTAAGGCGCACTTTACTTCGATATTCCAGAATGCCAAGGCTTGGCCAAAGGCTTCTAGAGTGTGGAAAATGGCAAAGGTAAAATCATTATAATCATTTAGGAAGATAAAATGACATATCCCAAGAAGGAATAGAAGACGAGCAAGGCTTTGACTTCAATATGATTGTCATAAATATATTCAGTACTAGTATTTAAAATTGGATTTTAGATACTTAGTGTGATATATATATATATATATATATATATATATGTTCAGAATCTGTTATGAACAGGATACTGACTTCAATAGAGATTAATCTGTGAATTGGAAACGGGACGACTGTCGCTGTTTTAACCGTAGATACCTAAGTTTAGGAACTACCATCGGGTGTGTACGTAAATTAGGAAACTGTTATAATGTAACTAGTTTGACTACAACATTATCTTTATATCAGTGTTTAATCCGTTGCGGATTGAACCTTTATATTTTAGAACACTAAAGTGTTTTTTATTATATAAGATGATATCTAGATAAACACATTAGATGTGAACGAGAGAATTTATATTTAGAATATAAATTAAATCTCACACGTATAACATGACAAACAAATAGCTCGAACTCATTTGATCAGGAGAAACTTAATAGTGGCAATGTTGTCTGGGACACATTAAACAGAATTGTATATCCGCACTTTTGAAGAGCGGTACTAGGACTGATTTGATTCTAATCAAATAAAGTCTACGAATATAGTTTATTGGGCAAAGTGCCTAAAACACTATTTACTTGGTAAAAGTGTAAATGCCACCGATCTGATAGCCCTAGTTCATAGTGAAGCAAGTGGGCCCATATCTAGCTGGGCTAGAGGTGGATATGAATATTTCGTAACCTATACGGATGTGGCATCGCGTTATGGTTATGTGTTTTTTTTTTAAGAACACAAATCAGAAACTTTTACAGTTTTGACATGAAATAGACATACAGATCGGCTACAGTATTATTTCGTCACGGTAAGACCGTAATGGAAATACTTAAACATAAGTTTCTCGTATACTTGAAAGAGTATAGTATTCTTTCAAACGAGGACTCCTCCCGGAACACGTCAATTTGACGGTGTGTCCGAACGGAGTAACTGAATTTTGTTAGACATGATTAGGTTAATCATGAGTCGCTCTGAGCTACCATTTCCTTCAACGGATACGCATAAACAGTGCATAACTTATTTAGAATAAGGTTCCATTAAAATCTGTTTGACAGATAACATATTAGATATGAACGGGAAAGGAACCGGTTTCACATTCCTGTTAAATTTGGGAATGTTAGGCATATGTTTGGATGATACCAAACTAAAACCCAAATTGGATAAGTGCCAATTGTAGGATATCCTAGGGATACCAAAGTATTGTACTTATACAACTCACTTGAGAACAATTGGATTGTTGCTCACTATGCGATTTTCCTGAGAGGAATACCGATATGCAGTGGTAAGTGAGAGGATAGTAAAACTCGATGAAAATCGGAGTGATACTATTCAAGGCACCGAATCCTTAATGGAACACAAAAGTTCATCAATGATGTAACTATTACCATTAATCTTCGTATACATAAAAACCGCGTATGTCGGAGAGATTCAGAAAACAACCTGAGGTATGGGTTTCTGATCTCACCTCGTAAAGATGTCAATCTTTTGAGGTATACCAACTGACTACGTATGAGGAAGTGATACAAGGTATCGACTCCATATTATGACAAAGTGTCATGATATCCGAAATGGATTCCATGTATATCAACAAGTTTGGATACTAGTTGATGTACCGCAAGGCATTGTGCCTATTGGTACTTTATAAGTCTTCAAAGAAGACATACATGGATGGCAACATACCAACGTACTAAGCTAGGCTTGTAGCGAAAAGGTAGAGTTATCAACATTGTGTGGATTACGACGAAACCTTTTACCTGTTGCCACGGCAAATCCATTTGGATAATGCTTGCTAATGCTGCATGTTTCATTTATGAAATATGACAGCTGGAATGGGAAAATCACTTTCCTGAAAAGGAAACCTTTTGGAGGATGTTTAAAACATCCTGACGGTTTTGTCGTACAAAAACTAGCAAACAAATTTTGCAGGTTAATCGATCCATGTTTGGATTGAAGCAAGCAATGTATCTAGGAATTATCGTTTTGATGTAATCGTAATAGTATATGATTTGATTCAAAATGAAAAGATTCTTGTGTATATAAGAGGGTTAGTGGGAGCGCACTGACAGTGGATGTCCTATAAATAATGATAATGTGTCATTTCTTGGAAATGATATTCCCATAATAATCGGCGAAAGCTTGTCTTTCGAAAACTCTCCGTGGAATCGTACATTGTAAAATGTATGCGACCTAGTGTCTCATACGCTTTGAGCATATGATTCACAACGGGCCAATCCAAGTGATAGTCACTGGATTGATGTTAAGAACATCCGTTAGTATCTTAGAGATCTAAGGATGATGTCTTAAACTTTGGAGAATGAGAACTTGAAGTGACTAGGATCACTACCACAAGTTTCCCAACCGATAAAAACGGTACTATACAGTTTGAATAACGGTACAGTGAGCTGGAAATCTTCCAAGCAAGATACTGTTACCGAATAAACAACAAATTCGGATTATTGCTGCAGCTGAGGTAGCAATATAAGCCTTCTAAGGTCGATAAAATCTAATTAGATTAGATATAGTTCTCTCAGCAGCTGAGCTAGGTTTCATCACATGATAAAGAATTAATGGTCTCATCAACGATCCAGATAAATTCTTCGATATTCGTCTGATTCGTTCGGATCATACATCGTGGCGATGTGATGATCGAATAAATCGCATCAGACGATAATCATGAAAATCCGCTGACGGAAACCTTTTCTCAGCAATTTGAGCCAACCGTACATAGTTCGGGTGGTAGACACTCGAGTGACTGTCTATAGGCCAAGTGGGAGATTGTTGGACAATTATGACCATAGCATCACTATCTGTACAAATCATTGTGTTGTTGTACAAATTAACTATGTGACAAAGGAGATTGCACTCTTATCATTTGTGATTAGATCACCTACTTGTATAAATGATGAGAGGTCCATATGATTTGTTCCTGAACTGAGAATGATATGAGACAGTATCATTCCACGAAGGATAAATCATTAAATATCCCTAGTCAGAGTATTATCGAGATTGGACATCGATAAATGCGTAAAAGACTAGTATTAAACTTGTGGGTTTTGTGAGGGCACAACGGCATAGTTATCATATATTTGGGTATAGGATACTCATGCGAGTGTAATAGGAGGTTGTGTTTTACCGATGGTACGGGAAACAGCTTCGCTCTGGATAGACCCCCTCGGAATTCCATTGGTAGTATGACTATGTGTCTATGGAAGTCCAAAATCAGGGTAGGTGTATTTGGCCTTAACCTGAGACTTGCACCGCTAACACTTACGACCATCAATATACTTTGGTTTTGGTCGTCCAGGGCTTTAACCGGTTTCTGTGTACGCCTCTTCTTGGTATATTGAGAATCGTAGTGTGTTGGGTGTGATGTCAAGGCGGAAGTATAACTCCAGTCATATGGAGATGATGGTCACGTAGGATACGGGACTGGTTCTCTTAAATGCTGCAGCTATCAGGATATTATGACTAGGTCATGTATATCCGATTATAGAGACTAGTTACCAGAGATCCGATATGTGCTTCGTACGGGGCAGACACAATTTCAGCCCCAGGCCTAGCATGTGACATCTGATACTGGATCGAAATACGCAATACTAAGTATACTACGCCTGATATAGATCCTTATATTACTGTAAGGATATTTCTGGAGAATTGGGTAGGCATGGCGCTTTGCTAGAAGGCAACCTTGTCTTGTAAATCGGTATAAACGTAGTACTAGGTACTTGTTAGTGTTCCTAGAACATGCCAAGGATCTAATAAGCAAGAAAAGGTGTTCATAAATTCATTATAAGTTGCGGAATTACTTACATTGAATGGATTTGAGCTTTTAAAATTTTGAGAAGAAGAACTCCAAGCTCCTTCCTTTGTTGATTCCAAGCTTTGAGTTGTGAAAGAAGATCTCCAAGATCCAAGCTTTGAGTGATGATTCCAACCCTTGAGTTAGTTTCCCTATCACCTTAGTTGATTCCATGAAGTGTTAGCTTTGTTGATTTTGCAACAAAATCAAAGAGAAGAAAGAAAGAAGCTCACGCCCATATGCCTTACATTAGGGTTTACCTTTTGTTCCAAGTGTGTTTTGTGTGATGCATACACAAATGAGAGAGGGGGAAGGGTTTTGGTAAAAGCCAATTTACCCTTTTCACCTAAACAAGGTGGTTGGGTAAATGGTTTTGCCAAAACCATTCCAAGGTGGATGGAAAGTGGATGGTATGGCATAAATACCAACCACTCTCCCAACTACCACATTTAAAGTGGGCCCCACATTTGAATTCAAAATTCAAATGTCTCTACGAACATTTGCCGCAGCTCGGATCCGTTTAATCCGATTAAACGAATTCTCGTCGCTAAATAATTAAATCTAAATTAATTAAATAACGATGCCTCGCAAATATATTACGAATGTCGTTTACGAATTAATTCTAAATTAATTCGTTCATTCGTATTAAAGTCCGACTTTAATTTCGTAACGAAATCCAATTCATATTAATATATCGGATATATTAATTTTAGCTTATACGAATAAATTAACTAGAAAAATCAAATTTAACTATTAAATTTATTTTACCGATTAATTCCAAATTAATCGCGTTCTCTCTCTTCCGAACACATTTAATCTCAGATTAAATAATACCTCAATTAATCCTAGATTAATTTTCTCTCTCTTAATTAATCCCAAATTAATTCTCTCTCTTATTAATCCCAGATTAATTCTAATTCGAATCAACTGTCATCGGTGAATCTTTGGGAAGGGACGCAAGAGATCCCTGGATATGTTGGCAGTAAATACGGTCATCGGATTATCTGAATACCTGTGTACCTCGTACCACGTGCTTACCGATTTACAAGACATGGTTGGCTTCTAGCAAAGCACCGTGCCTACCCATTCTCCAGAAATATTCTTACTCGAATATATCATCTATGTCAGGCGTAGTATACGTAGTATTGCGTTTGTCGATCCAGTATCGAATGTCACGTGCTATGCCTGGGGCTGGATCTGTGTCTACCCCATACGAAGCACATGTCGGATGTCCGGTAACTAGTCTCTATTATCGGATATACATGACCTAGTCATAATATTTCGATGACTGCAGTACTTAAGAGCACTAGTACCGTATCCTACGTGACATCATCTCCACTATGACTGGAGTGATACTTTCGTCTTGACATCACACCCAATACACTACGATTCTCAATATACCCAGCAGAGGCATACACAGAACCGGTTAAAGCCCTGGACGACCAAAACTAAGCATACCAATTGTCGTAAGTATTAGCAATGCAAGTCTCAGGTTAAGACCAAATACACCTACCATGATATCGGACTTCCATAGACACATAGTCATACTACCAATGGAATTCCGAGGGGTCTATCCAGAGCGAAGCTGTTTCCGCACCATCGGTAAACACAACCTCCTATCACACTTGCATAAGTATCCAATACTTAAATATATGAGAACTATGCCATTGTGCTCCCACAACGCGCACAAGTGCAATACTAGTCTATTCCGCATTATCGATGTCCAGTCTCGATAATACTACGACTAGGGATATTTAATGATTAATCCTTCGAGGACTGATACTGTCTCATATCATCTCAATCCATAACTAATCATAGGGACCTCTTATCATTTATTAATCTAGGTGATCTAATCACAAATGATAAGAGCACAATCTCCTTGTCACAGAGTTAATTTGTACAACAACACCATGATCTGTACAAATAGTGACGCTATGGGTCATAACTGTCCAACAATCTCCCACTTGGCCTTTAGCCAGTCACTCGAGTGTCTTACACCCGAACTATGTACGGTTCGCTCAAACTGCTGAGGAAAGGCTTTCGTCGGCGGATTTGTATGATTATCATCTGATGCAATTTATTCGATCATCACATCGCCACGATGTGTGATCCGAACGAATCAGATGAATAGTCGAAGTATATATCTGGATCGTTGATTAGACCATTAATTATTTAGTCTACGCTGTAGCCTAGCTCAGCAGATTTGTATGATTATCATCTGATGCAATTTATTCGATCATCACATCGCCACGATGTGTGATCCGAATGAATTAGATGAATAGTCGAAGTATATATCTGGATCATTGATGAGACCATTAATTCTTTAGTCTACGCTGTAGCCTAGCTCAGCTGCTAACAGAACTATATCTAATCTAATTAGATTTGTTACTGATCCAGATGGCTTCTATTGCTTCCTCAGCTGCAACAATAACCCGCATTTGTTATTTATTCGGTAACAATATCTTGCTTGGAAGATTTCCAGCTCACTGTTCCATTATTCAAATTGTATAGTACAGTTGTTTTTATCGGTTAGGAAACTTGCAGCAGTGATCCCAGTCACTTCAAGTTCTCTTTCTCCATAGTTTAAGACATCATCCTTAGTTCTCTAAGATACTAACGGATGTTCTTAATATCAATCCAGTGACTATCACTTGGATTGACCTGTTTGTGAATCCATATGCTCAAAGCATATGAGACACCAGGTCGCATACATTTTTCAATGTACGATTTCTCGCAGAGTGTCAACAACCTTTAGATCTAACTCAGTAGATCTTTATTCCTAGAATAAAGGTTGTTACTCCCAAGAATTCTACGGAGAATTTTTATGAAAGCCAAGCTTTCACCGATTATAATATGGGAATATCATTTCCAAGAAATGACATATCATTATCATAAGGACATTTACTGTTAGTGCGCTCCCACTAACCTCTTTATATACACAAGAATCATTTCATTTTGAATTATCATACACCATTATGATTACATCAAAACGTTAGTTCCAAGAACGTTATGCATACTTCAATCCATCTATGGATCGAATAACCCGCAAACCTTGTTTGTTAGTTTTGGTACGAAAAAACCGACAGGATCTTGTAAACATCCTCCAAAAGGTTTCCTTTTCAGGAAAGCGATTTTTCGGTTCAGCTGCCATATTTCATAAATGAAACATGCAGCATCAGCAAGCATTATCCAAATGGATTTAACGTGGCAACAGGTAAAAGATTTCGTTGTAATCAACACAATGTTGATAATGATATCTTTCGGCTACAAGCCTAGCTTAGTATGTTAGTATGTTGACATCCATGTATGTCTTCCTTGAAGACTTATATAGTACCAATAGGCACAATGCTTGCGGTACAACAACTAGTGTCAAACATAGTTGTTATACATGGATTCCATTTCGGACTCATGGCACTTTGCCATAATAGGGAGTCGATACCTTGTATCACTCCTCATACGTAGTCAGTTCGTATTCCTCAATAAGATTGACATCTTTATGAGGTGAGATCAGAAACTCATACCCCAGGTTGTTTTCTAACTCTCTCCTACCTACATTGTTCTTGGTATTCGAAGATTATTGGTATAGCTTCATCCTTGATGAAATGTTTGTGTTCCACTAAGGACTTGGTGCCTTGAACAGTATAACTCTGATTTTTCATCGAGTTTTACTATCCTCCCACTTACCACTGCATATCGGTATTCCTCTTAGGAAAACCGCATGGTGAGAAACAATTACATTGTTCTCTAGTGAGTTGTATAAGTACTATACTTTGGTTTCCTTAGGATAACCAATTACATTAGGCACTTATCCAATTTGGGTTCTGGTTTGGTATCATCCAAACGTATGCCTAGCATTCCCAAATCATCATGAGTGAGAAAGCCCAGTTTCTTTCCTGTTTATATCTAATATGAAATATGTCAAACAAATTTTGATGGAACCTGATTCAAAATAAGTATTGCACTGTTAATGCTTATCCCTTTTGAAGGAAAATGGTAGCTCAGAGCGACTCATGATTAACCTTATCATGTCCAACAAAATTCAATTTCTCCGTTCGGACACACCGTCAAATTGACGTATTCCGGGAGGAGTCCTCATTGAAAGAATACTATAATCTTTCAAGTATATGAGAAACTTATTGCTTAAGTATTTTCATCATGGTCAAACCGTGATGTTTTAATACTTAGCTGATCTGTTCGTCTATTTCGTGTCGAAACTCTAAAAGTTTCCGATTTGTGTTCTTCAAAAGAAACACAACCATAACGCGATGCCACATCCGTAAAGGTCACGAAATATTCATATCCACCTTTAGCCTAGCTAGACATGGGCCCACTTACGTCACTATGAACAAGGGCTAATAGATCGGTGGCACTTATACTTTTACCAAATAAAGGTGTTTTAGGCACTTTGCCCAATAAACTAGATTCGTAGACTTCATTTGAATGGAATCAAATCCGTCCTAGTATCCACTCTTCAAAAGTGTGGATATACGAGTCTTGTTTGATTGTGTCCCAGACAACACTGCCATAAATAAGTCTTATCTGATCAAATCAGTTTGAGCTATTTGTTTGTCATGTTATATGTTTGAGATTTATTTATATTCAAAATACAAATACTGTTATTCACATCTAATTTGTTTATCTCAATATCATCTTTATAAAATAAAACACTTTAGTGTTCTAGAATATAAAGGTGTACTCGCAAAGAGTTATACTCGATATAGAGATAATGTTTCTAGTCAAACTAGTTACATTATAACAGTTTCCTAATTTAAGTGCACACCCGAAGGGTAGTTCCTAAACTTAGGTATCTGCGGTAAAACAGCGACTTTCGTCCCGTTTCCGATTCGTAGATTAATTCTCAATTGAAGTCAGTATCCTGCTCATAGCAGATTCTGCACATCAATGCATATTTATGTATCACACTTAGTATTTAAAATCCATTTTTAATACTAGTAGTGAACATATTTATGACAAACATATTTGAAGTCAGAGCCTTGCTCGTCTTCAATTCCTTCATGTACGCTTTGTCCATACGGCAGTCACGCTTCAGTGATCCCATTTGCAACAGTTTAAGCAGACATCTTTGGATATGTCCTTTGTCTTCCTAGAAGACAGTAATGATTTTTCCTTTTCCTTTTTCTATATCCCAGAAGCCTTTGGCCAAGCCTTGGGTTTCTAGAATATCGAAGTAAGGTGCCCCTTGCGCTACTTGTCTTATTGCAAACTTTGGCTTTGGCTCCTTGAGCATAGCCATTAACTTTCCAAGAGTTAATTATTGCAATTTAATACTTCGAAGATCTAAGAATAGATCTATGAAGATCCTTCAATTTCTTCATCATACTTTAAGGATCTAATCCTTAGTTCTGATTTAGAAAATAAGGAGTCCTTTTGACAAGTATAATGGACTTCATGGCATCTGGTTTATGGCAAGATGCCATGAAGTCCGAAATGGATTCCATGTACACCAACCAAGTTTGGACACTAGTTGATGCACCAGAAGGAGTAAAGCCTATTGGATGCAAATGGGTCTTCAAGAAGAAGACCGACATGGATGGCAACATACAAACGTATAAAGCTAGGCTTGTAGCAAATGGGTATCGTCAACGACATAGTGTCGATTACGACAAAACTTTCTCACCCACTGCCATGATTAAATCCATTCGGATAATGCTTGCTATTGCTGCATATTTTGATTTCGAGATATGGCATATGGATGTCAAAACCGCTTTCCTTAATTGAAACTTGTTGGAGGATGTTTATATGGAACAACCTGACGGTTTTATCGTGCCTAAACATGCAAACAAGGTTTGCAAGTTAAATCGGTCCATTTATGGACTGAAGCAAGCGTCGCGTTCTTGGAACCAACGTTTTGATGAGATCATAAAAGAATATGATTTCGTTCAAAATGAAGATGATCCTTGTGTATACAAGAAGGTTAGTGGGAGCGCACTGACTTTCATTGTCCTTTATGTTGACGATGTATTACTTATGGGCAATGACATTCCCATGTTAACGTCGGTGAAAGCTTGGCTTTCATTAAAATTCCCCATGAAAGATCTGGGAGAAGCATCCTTTATTCTGGGAATAAAGATCTACTGGGATAGATCTAGAAAGCTGCTTGGACTCTCCCAGAGCAAGTACATTGATAAAGTGTTGAAGAGATTCAACATGGATCATTCCAAGAGGGGACTGTTGCTAGTGTCACATGGCGTCACTCTATCTAAGGACATGTGTCCTAAAAATCAAGATGAGAGAGACAACATGAGTCCGATACCGTTCACCTCGGCAGTCGGATCGATCATGTATTCCATGATATGTACAAGACCTGATGTCTCCTATGCTTTGAGCATGTGTAGTCGCTATCAGGCCGATCCAAGTGAAGGTCACTGGATTGCGGTTAAGAATATCCTTAAGTATCTTAGACGAACTAAGGATGCTTTCTTAATCTATGGAGATGGAGAACTTGAGGTAACTGGGTATACCGATGCAAGTTTCCAAACCGACAAAGACGACTTCAAGTCACAATCTAGGTACGTGTTTTGTTTGAATAACGGAGCAGTGAGTTGGAAATCTTCCAAGCAAAAGACTGTTGCCGATTCAATAACAGAAGTGGAGTATATCCCTGCAACTGAAGCAGCAAATGAGGCAGTTTGGATCTAAAAATTCCTAATTGGATTAGGAGTAGTTTCGTTAGCAGCTGAGCCAGTTCCCTTGTATTTTGACAATAACGGGGCTATAGCGCAGGCTAAGGAACCGCGGTCTCATCATCAATCCAAGCATGTTCTTCGTCGTTTCCATCTGATTCGTGAGATCATACATCGTGGCGATGTGAAGATCGAGAAGGTCGCATCAGAGGACAATATAGCAGATCTGCTGACGAAAGTTATACCTCAACAAAAGTTTGAGCGACATGTACATAGTTCAGGTATTAGATGCTTGAATGAATGGATATAGGCCAAGTGGGAGATTGTTAGACAGTTTTGACCCGTAGTATCACTATTTGTAAAAGATATTGTGTTTTTGTACAAATTAATTATGTAGCAATGGAAATTGCCTTTTATCATTTCGTAATTAGATTACTTAAATGTGTGAATGATGAAAGTCCTTATGATTAGTTCCAGATTGAGATGATATGAGACAGTATCAATCCACGACGGTTTAATCATTAAATATCCCTAGTCGTAGTATTATCGAGACTGGACATCGATAATGCGAAATAGACTAGTATCGCACTTGTGCGTGTTATGGAAGCGTAACAGCATAGTTCTCATATATTTAAGTATTGGATACTTATGCAAGTGTGGTAGGAGGTTGTGTTTTACCGATGGTACGGAAAACAGCTTCCCTCTGGATAGACCCCTCAGAATCCCATTGGTACTGTGACTATGTGTCTATGGGAGTCCGCATCAGGGTAGGTGTATTTGGTCTTAACCTGAGACTTGCATCGCTAGTACTTACGACAATCAATACGCCTTGGTTTTGGTCGTCCATGACTTTAACAGGTTCTGTGTACACCTCTTCCGGGTTTATTGAGAATCGTAGTGTATTGGATGTGATGTCAAGACGGAAGTATCACTTCAGTCATATGGAGATGATGGTAATGGAGAGATACAGAACTGGTTCTCTAAAAGGTTGCAACCGTCGGGATAATATGACTAGTTCATGATTATCCGATAATAAAGAGACTAGTTGCTAGTAATCCGATATATGCTTCGTACGGGGCAGACACTATTCCAGCCCCAGGCCTTGCATGTGACATCCGATAATGGATCACGAGATACGCAATACTACGTATATTACGCCTGACACAGATCATATATTCCATTAATAATATTTCGGGTGATAGATGTCTAAGTCACATTTTTGGTGAGTGACATGCAGTCACTATTCATGATGTTGGTTGGTGTGGGCATTTAATGCCATTTTGGAGCCAAAAAATTTCTTTGACTTTGGTAAAGCATATACCAAATTTTTGGGTAATGGTTTTGTAATTTTCGTTTTAGAAAACAAAGAAACAAAACAAATTCTCTATCTCAAACCAGTAAAACCGTGAGCTCTCTCCAAGGGAAATGAAGTCATTTTTCTTTCTTCCATCTTGCTAGCACATTAGAGAATCAATACACGGTGATAGGGAAACTGAACTAAGAGCTTGTAATCCATTGAAGCTTGGAGCTTGTAGAACTTCATCAACAAATCCATCTTGGCCGAATCTTGGAAGCAAGGAGGAGAAAGTTTTGTTGATCATCACATCCAAAGCCATTCAATGTAAGTGTGTTTCCGCCACTCTTCCTTGTGTATTCATTCTATTTCATGGCTTAAATTGATCTTGGGACATCAATAGAAACCAACAATACATATCATCTTCTTATCTTCTTATCTTTCTTTTACTTCGCTACCTCAAGCTCATGTGGATTATCAAAGTTATCTTCTTACCATTCTATTTAACACATCATCGATTCATCATATACAATCCATATTAATTATATATACAACAAATATTCATCTCATCATCATGTGTATGCACTAGTGCTGGTTTGTGCAAACAATGCTCGTATAGAACCCATTACCTATTTTAGAATAGGTATGGAATAGATTCCATCCGAACGGATCCTATCCAGCACTTCTACCATGCAACATACAATCGTCAATCATATATACACAACAAAGTAACAATATCATCGTGCTCAAACATCATATGCATGAATCACATGAACATTAAAAAGCTTTAATTCATATTGACATCTCATAACTTCATTTTGCTTGGAAAGTTTCTTTCTTTTTTAGAAAACTCACAATTCTTTATAATACATTCCATTTAGGAAACATTCTTAAAAAAATCCATTTCGAAAAACTCATATATGAAACTACTGTTGGATAATATGACCCATAGCGTCACTATTTGCACAGATCATTGTGTTGTTGTAGCAAATTAACTATGTAATAAGGAAATTGCACTCTCATCATTTGTGATTAGATCACCATAGATATATAAATGAAGAGAGGTCCCTATGATTAGTTCCTGGATTGAGATGATATGAGACAGTATCAGTCCACGAAGGATTAATCATTAAATATCCCTAGCCGTAGTATTATCGAGACTGGACATCGATAATGCGGAATAGGCTAGTATTGCACTTGTGTGCGTTGTGAGGGCACAACGGCATAGTTCTCATATATATAAGTATTGGATACTTATGCAAGTGCGATAGGAGGTCGTGTTTCACCGATGGTACGGGAAACAGCTTCGCTCTGGATAGACCCCTCGGAATCCCATTGGTATTATGACTATGTGTCTATGGGAGGCCGAAATCAAGGTAGGTGTGTATGGTCTTAACCTGAGACTTACATCGCTAATACTTACGATAATCGATAGACTTTGGTCTTGGTGGTATGGGACTTTTAAACGGGTTCTGTGTACACTACTTCTGGGTTTATCAGAGAGTCATAGTGTATTGGGTGTGATGTCAAGACGGAAGTGTCACTTCAGTCATATTGGAGTTGATGTCACGCAGGATACGGTACTAGTGCTCTTGAGTGTTGCGCAACCAATCGGGATATTGTGACCAGGTCATGTATATCCGATTATAGAGACTATGTTACTAGACATCCGACATGTGCTTCGGACGGGGCAGACACTTATCCAGCCCCAGCCCTAGCACGTGACTATCCGATACTGGGCCGATATACACAATACTACGGTATACTACGCTTGATACGGATCTATATA
>SKCR01042487.1:0-61903 GCA_019454045.1 Zanthoxylum bungeanum
TGGGCAAATTTTGTGAAAATTTTATTCTATATGATTAGAGAGGAGAAAGGGATAGGTGGGATTCAAACCATAGGCAATTGCTAGCAGAAAACTCGGCGAGATGAAAAGTACAGGGTTATTGCAAAAGACATGTTTGCAGAAAATAGGAGGCCAATAACTCTGCTTTACATTATTGATATTAGATTTTAATAAGATCATAGGCAGCAACAGAATCAAAAGCAGTCAAAATTAAGACTGAATCAAGAAATAGAGATTACAAAAAGGGCATTAAAACTTCTTCAAACAGAGCGAAAGAGGTCGGTGCTTCAAGCCATAAGATCAAGTATCAATCACCAAATAGATATCAAACAAGAGAGAAATCATCAAATAAAAAAAAACGACATCACTGAAATTCGCAACCATCCTTAGGCTTTGGATACAATGCCGAGAATATCCATAGTTTGAATAGATAATAAGATAATACATGCACTAGTTTACTGAATAAAATTCCTTTTGACAGTTTTAAAGTTCTGCAAAATAACAAATATAAACTAACATGGACAGCTTCACAAACTTTATTGTGCAAAGAAACTCATTCCTGCTACGAAGCAACATACAAATGACTGGCATAGCAGTAACATCCACAAGAAATCCCTGCAAGTGCTCTCCACTCATTACTAACCCGAGAGTAATTAAAAACATCGCGCTCCCCAGAGTGATGACAAGTTATAAAAGAATACTTGGCAGTGTTACTCCATTATTCTGCTCTGGACTGGCCAGCGCGTGAAGACAAGATGATACCAACAATGAGACCATACAGAGCAAGGGCTTCAGCAAAAATGAGGATAAGGATCATTCCAACAAAGAGTTTTGGTTGCTGTGCATTGGCTCTGCAAACAAATTAAACACAATTATAAAATCCTTCTACATGAAAATAATTCATTTTATCACCAAAAGGGCCTATATATATGTCGGAATGATTTCTAACAGGAATTGAATTAGAAATAAAATAAAACAGAATTAAAATACACAACCACATATAATAAAACAGAATTAAAACCCTAAATCACACTCCTTTCCTCATTGTCATATCTTCGAATTTAATGCCAACTTATCACCAAATGTTTTATCATTGGCTAATCAATCTCTTTCTTATATCTTCCAAGTAATTGATTTATTCTCCCAGTAAAATTTTACAGCTAAACTCTACCATCAAACTTTTTCTTATCACGCACTTGACCACTCAATGTGAGATCACAATAAACATGAATTAGAATCTCAACACATCCTATATCATATAAAAGAAACAGTCCAAACTGCACTTGCGACTCAAAAAATGATATTATGCTAAAAAAAATGGAATTAAAACAACACGCCTTGTGCAAACAAAAGAAAACAACACAACCTGGCAAGAGTATAGCAATGAAAGCAGAAGAAAATAATGATAACAAAGTGCAGACTGCAGAGTGACCAAAGTCACTACAATAACAAAAAAATGAAATACCAATCAAATTAAATGAAACATGGCAAAAATTTTGTCACATAATGAATGAATCAAATGCTAATTAGATCAGTTTCTATCGATATAATACCGTGCATGCCTATTTCTAAGACAAAAGAATGGTATTTTGCATGGAACATGAAACAATATTTAGACAATAAAAGTAGCCAACCCAAATAAACAACAAAGCATCAGCATCAAAGATTCAAACACAAAAGATGGCCAAAATACCTGACACCTGCATCACCAACGATTCCAATAGCCATTCCAGCAGAAAGCCCAGCAAGACCGCAAGCCAGACCGGACGACAGGTGAGCATACCCATCAAAAAGGTAATATGATTTGGCCTTGGGGTTAATCCCAGTACTGATAATAACAGCAATAATCAACCCATAAATACCCAACACACCAGCCATAACAACTGGCACAATCGACTTCATCACCAGCTCAGGCCTCATAACACCCATAGATGCCACACCAACTCCACTCTTAGCTGTTCCATATGCAGCTCCCATACCTGTGAAACCAAATATATCCGATGACTTAAAACACCAAGTTAAAAAATACCATTATTTTCTAGCTAATAGAAACTTGAAAAAAGGAAAAGTCATTTTGCAGGACACTTTCCCTATTTAGAATGTAAGTTACATCAGCAAGATATTTCAATCGATTATTGTTTCGGGGTCATCCAAATATACACATATAAGACGGTAGCCTTGCCTCCAAATTTCTAAGAATTGACATTGAGTCTGTTGACAGAACATAATATTTCAGTTCAAGTTTATACATGATAAAAAATATCCAACAATCTTATACTCTTCTTTCACTAGATGAAGTACAAATATCCAATCATATTTGCCAAACGGTTCAATCAATCTCAAATTCTAAATCTTAATGGCGGTAAATTTGATTTCAAGATACATACAACAGACTAACTAATGGAACAAATCTTAATAGATCTACATCTTGTAACACCAACAAGGAAAGAACTTAATAAAAATTAATTTAATTAATATCAATTGCTACTAATAAGTCCCAGATGAATGATAATTTGCATACATAATATCCAAATTTAACCAAATTAAATTCCATTTAATTATCGGTAGAAACTCGAATTAATTAACGAAGAAGTAAATACCTCATGATTTAATTTGATTATTAACTGTAAATATAACGAACTAAAAAGGTAAAATTTTTAAAAAGTAAATAGGTCTAGGGTTTGGTTTACATGAGAAGACGAGGGCGGCAGCAGCGCCGAGGAAGCCGAAGAACGGTGCCGTTTCATCGCCGCTAAATGTTGAAGACATTTTGGATTTGTAGATCAGAAACGGTGTCGCTTGAATCGGTGAAGAGATGTTTTTGAATCTGTGATCTTTCTTGGCACAGAGTTTCGATCTCTCTGGTTTTGTTTTTGGCTTTTTAAATAAAAGGAGTGGAAGATAATCAGCCAGCTATTTATTATGCTACACTGCCAAGTATGGTCAAAACTTCTTATTGAGCCAAATTTATAAAACTAACAAAAACATTACTCATTTAGTCACGGTTGTAAATAAGATGGTCTCTTACATTTTATTTTTTATTTTAGTTTATTTCACATTATTTAGAGATAATGATCTTAATCTAATCTCTTTCTATGAATAGAGAGCAACTCTTGTATAATTATTCATTCAGAATCAATAAAAAAAGCCTGCAGCTTTCCAATATATCTTTCTCTTCATCTATTTCTCTTTTATTTTACAACATGTTATCAGCACGATTCGCTATAATCAAAAACGAATTATCATATCGAAGACCTGAAGCCAATTCGCTATAATTAGAAGCCATAAATATGACTTATGATTTATATGCAGCTTCTGTTCATAATCAAAGTCAAAAGAAAATTTATTATAATTTATGATTGATATGAGGTTTGTGATTGTAATCAAATCGAAAGCCAAATCATGATTTACATGCTTAATTCTTATATTGCCTGAATCCAAATTCTTATTATTTTTTTAATATTGCAACTTGAAATTTTACAGTATAAATAAATCAGAACCTGAAGATTTGAATATCAATATTAAAATTAGAACCTGTAGTTCTAATTCAGAACCTGAAGTTCTGAATCTCAATATTAAAATTAGAACTTGTAGTTCTAATTCAGAACCTGAAGTTCTGAATCTCAATATTAAAATTTGAACACTTAGTTCTAATTCAGAACCTGAAGTTCTGAATCTCAATATTAAAAATTAGAACTCATAGTTCTAATTCAGAACCTGAAGTTCTGAATCTCAATATTAAAATTAGATCTCGTAGTTCTAATTCAGAACCTGAAGTTCTGAATCTCAATATTAAAATTTGAACACTTAGTTCTAATTCAGAACCTGAAGTTCTGAATCTCAATATTAAAATTAGAACCCGTAGTTCTAATTCAGAATCTGAAGTTCTGAATCTCGATATTAAAAAATTAGAACATGTATTTCTAATTCATTATATTATATTTTATGTATTTTATTATTGTTTTTATGAATATGCTATGTGGTTGCCATTAATTTGGATCCTCCACATCGGAAAATAAAAACCGAATTTTTGTTTTTATTTTATAAATTTATTTTAGTTTCTTTCATAATTATGATTAACTATAATAGGTAAATTAGAACCCGAAGTTTTAAATTCATTAATTAATTATTAGATTAAAACCTGAAGTTCTAAATCTATAAAATAATTATAGAACCCGAAGTTCTATAATTACACTATAATTAAAGAACCTGAAGTTCTAACCTCAATTAATTAGACTTTAGAATAAAACCTGCAGTTTTAAATTTACCATAGAACCTGAAGTTCTGAATTTATAATATCATATTTATGAACTTAAAGTTCTAAATATTAATATTATAAATCGGAAATTAAAATTTTGAAATATAATTCTCTTTTAGGATCTAATGTTTTAAATAATAATGTAAGATTAGAACTTGAAGTTCTAGATCAATGAATTATTTTTTAAGAGAACCTGAAGTTCCAAATACGTGTGTGTAATTTTTGGTTCATACATATTTATGTGATTTTTTTATTATATTTTATTTTCTATTATATCTTTATTTTTTTTAGTCATATTATATATATTATTATTATTGCTGCTAGAAGTTTGCAATAATAAAGAGCTAATCAGATCTAAAGTTCAAATTAGCTTTTAATATCAGAACTTGTAGCTCTGAACTATAATTTTTAAATAAAAAGTGATGTTCTCATAGAACACGAAAATCAGTTTATTGATGTTCCCAGTAGTGAATGTTAATTCCAACTACGTATAGATATAATAGAGAAACTCCACTGCAGTAAAGGAATAAGGCTCTGGTAAGTGAAATCATAACACACTTGTGAATACAATTTATAATTTTGTATTACTCTTTTTATATCCCTTTGTTTATGATAAAATGTTAGATCTTTCAAATATCCAGAAGATATTTAGTACTTTCAAATATCTTGAAGATATTACTTTGACCGATACAAAAATACAATGATTATGTACTTGATGTACATAAAATTTGTATCTTATTTGTATATATAATCGATCAACCTTTATGAAGATTTTTAGAAATCATATAGAACCTGAAGTTCAAAGATATCCGCTGAAATGGTTATCATATCAAGACACAAGTATATATTTACTATTGACAATTACAAATAAATTAGAACCTGAAGTTCTTAGTTGTAACTCTTAAAACCAAAATTTATACATCTATCATTTTCATATATGAACCTGAAGTTCGGAAAATTAATCATATAAATTTTTAAATCTAAACCTGAAGTTTAGAGTTATGAATTCTAAAAGAGAATTCGAAATTTTAGGGAACAAAATAAAATTTAAAACTATAAGTTACAACTTTAAACATTTAGAACCTAAAATTCTAAAGTTTACAGTATCATGTATATGAACCAGGAGTTCTATACATGAATTTGATATTAGTAACACCCACTTGTGGGGTAGTTGATCTCATAAACTACTAACATAGTCCGGATGCTTGGTGTAATGCATAGGTTCATGTGGCAATTAACAAGTACATAGAACTAATCTCAAGGAATTCATGTATGGAGATGTTTTATCTCATATATCTATGGAAGACTCCTAGTAATGACGTATAAATTAATCCTAAAAATTGAGGTCTTTATTAATCTCACATGAGAGTCATTAGGGATGGCAACGAGCCGAGTAGGATACGGTAATGTCAATACCCGTGCCAAACTCATTCAATTAACGAGTACGAAAAATTGAACTATATACAATCCCAATATACTGGGGCCCGTGAATGTTCATGTTCACACGAGAATTTTACATCTATTACAACGAGGATTTCATTACTCGTACCGGCTCGTTCAAGAAAGGGGTATAGAAAATTGTGATTAAGAGTATGGACAGAAAATATCGAAGCAATCAACCTGCCGGGTTTTGGATAATTGGTCTGTATGCTTAAATATGCCCATTATTGTGAGTTACTGTGAGTTTCTGCAAAGAATAAGAGGTGATGAAATATCCTTTACGTGTATTGGTCTTAAAAACAAATTAGGGAAGTCATATTCTTGACTTACTTGGCACTGCCTATATTTGCGTTATCGTCTTTTGTCAAGTGCTCGGCAGTAGGATTGGTAAATTCCTCCATCTCATCCCAATGGTATCCGTCTCTTTCAAAATAGGACTTTAGATATATTTTCTTATCCCGATTTGAAAACATGAAGGGAAGAGATAAAAAAAAAAAAAAAAAAAAGATCTCAAAAATTTTAACGAGAGGGACTTTAATGGGATGTACGGTAAGATGATTTTTTCCCAAAAAAATAATGAAATGGGAGAGGAACAATAATTTTATCCTAATTATATAAATAAGGTGAGATTGACGAATCCCGTTTCCATCCATTACCAACCTTAATTGGCAGTACCATTTTGTTTTTTCATCCTTTCTATTTGGTGGGTTTTTAGTTTTAGTTTATCTGGTTTTTCTTTCATTAAAATTCATCTTCCCTCCAATTGGCTGAAGAAAAACAATGAAAGAAGAGAAAGATAACATTAAACAGTTTCTCAGGAATGATAGATAATGGAGCATTTAGTTTTTTTATTAATCTCCACTGAGGATGTACACATGCTAAGAATTTACAATGTTATTCTGTAACAAGCTGATGATGATCCTACATCACCATCTGCAAGTAAATCGATTGTGTTGACACAGTACAAATAAACACATGAGAGTGCTAGTTTATTCAATTGGTAAAACCTTTTGGAGTGGTATAAGCAATTTGGGGTTTGAATCTTACTCACAGAGATCAGAAGAGGTCTTGGTTTCCATTCATGCAAGAGTCCTAATATACAAATGGAATAATTGCATATCGGTTACTTGGGTAATTGTCAAATTTACGAAGATACCACCTATGAGTTTCTGCTGCTGCAAATACCAGATTTGCCACCTGCAACCACCGGATTCCAGAACTTCAAATCTTGGAAGAATGATCAAGGTTGACTACAAAATAAAATTTTGGCAAAAGCTTACAATGTGTTTTTATTCAGAAAAGGAAAAACATACCACGAATGCAAAAAGCAACCATATGGTGAGATCTGCTCCTCCACTGGCCACCAACAAACCAGCATATATAACCTTCATTATTTGTAGACAAAAGTTAAGACCATGAAATTGCTAGCTCTTAGCATAGTTACAAAAATGATACTGTGTTTGCATAAAGAGAGAGAGAGAGAGATTACAATCTCGGCCATATAGTGAGGTGATGAAACAATTTCAAACCAATCTCCATGAGGAATAACATATTCATCGACCTGTTCTGCATCTTCTCGAAGAGTGCCCTGAAAAGAGGTTATATGTCAATCAACATTGTAGAATAACAAACAGGCCTATCACTTATCACATCTTTGAAAAGTTGTAGTGTTTGAACATATATGGCTGGACATTGAAATTATAAAGGATGGTCCACCGCACGAGACTTCTCACATTGTGGGCTCTGGGGAGGATTCAATATGCACGCAGTCTTACCTTTGCTTTTTTGCAAAAAGGCTGTTTCCGCAACTCGAACTGTGACCTCCATGTCACCATGGAGTAATCTTACCATTACACCAAGGTTCATCCTCTGGACATTGAAATTATATATGGTTCTAAATTGTTATTACACTATGTAAAACATATTAACTTCGGCATCATTTCCAGAATATACATCAATTTTTTTGTTTCTCTGAAATATTTGCTTCAGTGTTATAAAACATCAATGAGAATACAGAACAGGCTAAAGTGATACGCTATATGAAAGTTCTTACACAAGTAAGCTATAATGGCAATATATATTAAAACCATTTAAGGACTTACTAGTTTCAGAGAAGCCATTTCTTATCATAAGACACATATCCTAGATCCACAAGAAACTATTTCAAACTTGCATTTGAAGGTTTCCTTTTGTTATAAATTTGTCAGAATTATGTTTTCTTACTATCCAATTCTTCAATATCCCAATTGGTTAGACCTGTTGCAGTGAAAGCAAGACGTCAAGAAATCAATCCTCCTCATACCAAGTTATTTCATTTATATATTTTTTTTTTATAAGGCAATTCTTCAATTTTCGTTAATTATCTTAAAGTGAAATCTGTTAAAAGTGTTTGAATTAAACTTGTTTCCAGCTTTTCTACCAGCATAAAAATATTCACATTAATCATTATAGTCCTTTTCTTTTTAGTTGACTTCTCTGCAAGTTGGTACCCAGAAAGTCATAAACATAGTTACACAAAGCTAAATATTTTTTTCCAATTATTATAATGAAAGATTATGTTTTTGGCATCAAAGTGATTAAGAAAAGTTATCTATGACAAAATCTATTTGCAAAAATGCACTTATAAACCTAAGAAACTGTGAAATAAGGCTCTGATGACAAAATAGTTGCACTTACAAGAATTGCATGACAACGACGCTGATGCATCCAACCCCACATAAATATAACAGCACCAATCCATTGATACCATCTAAGCTTTAAGAGAGGATTCAAAGATTCCCACCAATCAAATTCAGACACTGGCATCTGCCTCTTTCCTTTAACAATAAACTCAGCCACATGATCTGCGGCAAATCTAAACACCTCTGGAGCCAAAGTGCAGCAGAGCGACAAAGGAGCTGCTGTGTAGAAACTAGCATAAAAAACAAAACCATAATCAGTGCAACATCTTCTAACAATTCAGACAAGGTAAAATCAATAATAATAATGTCTTGATCATAATGAAGTAACACTGCCAAATCGAAACTCAAGGATAAAAAAAAAGTCCTACAATTTGCAATATTGCAATCAGCCAGTGCCATATGAAATATCATATTTCTTGAAAGCAAGAATAAGTATTAGCCATCCTAAAACATAAATGTTATTACCAGACATATTCTATTAGAATATTTTCAGGTATTTTAGAGTTAATAAAGCATATTAAAGAAAGACAATAATTAAAATTCCTAGATATTGTGGTAAGAAAACTACTCACAACAAGCCAGTTAGATAACCAAAAATGTGCATCCGAGCTGAGGGACTGTACTTAAATGTGTATATTGTCTCTATAAGGCGTCTCAAGACTTGAGTTTCCATCAGCAAAAGAAGAAACACAGAGCTCCAGACCCCGTGTCTATGATGGAGTGGAGTTAAACGTGACTTGTGAAATGAAAAGATATGTGAACCTCCAGTCAAGTGGCTTGCAAAAGTAGAGTAAAGAGATGGCTCAGAAACTGATGGTGCCATTTTATATGCATAAGCCCACGTTGTAAATAGCAAGAGAGTTGTCCAAACCACAGCCACCACATAGAAATGACAGAAGAATCTCTGAGGAACCGTGAATGTCTAAAATCCAACCACGCAGTTGATTAGTGAAAGATTATTGTATAAAGTGGAAAACATAACATAATCATAGAGAAGTCCGCGAAAATAAACAGGCTGTGAAGAAGATTTAAACTTATACCCCCTCTGGGAACTCTCAGTAACAGGTAAGCATGTTACTTAACTCCCTAGACCCAAGAATTTTCATGGATCACAATAGCAAAAAAGAATTCCCTTATTAAGTTAAAATTAACAATGTTCTAGAAACAATCCTATCATACACAATTATCTAAACTGCATTAATATGCAACGAAAAACAGCAAGGCTACTCCAGGCTCCATGCAATATACAACAGATCATACAATCATAATATATAGAAGAAATCCAAAAACTTCAGCCTATCTCCTTGCCTAAGACAATTAAAACAAATAAACAGCAGTTGATGAAACGTTTTATAGCTAAATTGGCAGATAACATAAGCAAACATTTTGATTCGTGAGGCTTAGATTAATCTTGACTCAAAACAATGGAACACTCACACGAGAAGATGACTGCATCATCTTGCCTCTCTTAGCAAACCCCAATAAAACACCATGAAAAGAATTGAGGCGAGAACTTGGTAAAGAAGCAATGATTAAGGGCAATGTCCCAGCAACCCAAGCCGCTCGCAGCAACCCCACAAGCCAAGACTCCATTTTGACACTAACCCAGATCAAAACAAAGCTCAACAAGTCCTAAGACACTAGAACTGGCTTCCCTTTTGAGCTTGAAACAACATGGAATACAAATAATGCGTGAGTAATAATGATAATAATGATGGCACATAAAACTATAAAAAGCTTAAATGGGGTTTTAAGTTTTGAATTTATGGTCTTATGAGTAAAGCCGTGAAGTGAAAGTGATACCAGACTTGTGTTTGGGTGTTGGGATTTTGATCTTCTTCCTTCTGCTCTTTCCTTCCTTGATCTGCCTCGTAGCTTGTGATGTTGAAGCGTGTGCGCAACGCTAAAACCGAAAACGGTGCGTTGTGGGAACCGTAAATTTGAAAACTTTAAAATTACATTTACGTCCTTTGAAATGGCGTGTTCAAAATTAAGCAAAAACGGTGCGTTTTGAGGGGAGAGAGTGATTTCGTTTCATCCATCACCATCTACTCGCTCTTCTGTTTTATCATTTATCCTCAAAAATATTTCAAAAGCATCGCATTTGGCTTCAAAACGACGTCGTCTCCTTAGTAGATTTGTTTGTAAGTATCCTTGATCCTTCTTTCCCAGATCTCTATTTAATTGCGTTACAATTATGTATGTAAGGTTTATAAACATTAAACCCTAGCTTTAGTGAAATTTACAACTATTTAATTAGTAGATTCTAATTTTACTGTCCAATATTTGTTGTATTATTTGGATACAGTTACCGTGTGCTTTGAACAAGTTAGTTAATTATTCTTTTGTATTTATTTGAGAGGTTTTTGTATTTAAGGAGTGTGCTTAATTAGGTGTTAATTTCGGATTAGCTTTTTTTAATTTCTATTCTTAGTTTGACATCAATGTCCCTGAATGTGGTTTTAAAATTACTGCTGGAAGGAAAAATAAAAATAGCAAGCACATCCATTTGTTAGAATATAGAAGGTAATATAAGTTCATTTTTTGTGTGTTGTTAAATTTACTGCCTAATTTTACTATGTGCATTGGAGCCCATCTCCAAATTGAAGATTAAATTTAAGTAGTTGACAGAAAAAGTGATGAATATTTTGACTATACATACTGAATTTATTGTTTGTACTATGGAGGTTTTCTGTGTGAAAACTTTTCTCTTTAATGTTGACCGAGTTGCTACCTAATACGAAGGATTGTAGTTGTAAATAGTATTTTCCATTTTTTGACGCTGAATGGGTTTTGTTATTGGCAAGATATTATTATTATCTGGATCTAGTGCATCTAACTGGTGTTCTTGGTTAATAATTTTTGTGAGTAACTGCAGATAAAGCATCGTGGTAATTTTAATACTTGACTCAGTTTCTCTCTAATTGGATTAAGGGACAATCTGTGCACCACTTCCTGCACAATTATTTCCAGGGGTAATTGGCAATGGAACAAAATAAGCCTGCTCATTGGGGTTTTTTGCATTTTTTCAAATTGGGACATTGGATTGCAGGCTAGTTGTTGTGATATCATCATGGATTGGTATCATTTTTTGCTATCCCGCCAACGGTGAACTTGAATAGTTGCTTGGTTTCAATAGTAGTCTGCATGAGAACTTATTTTTGCTGCATCGATTAGGATAATCTGGTCTATATTTGGCTGCCCAATTAATGGATTCCTGCATCCTTTTTTTTCAAGATATATTCTTATAAAGTGGCTTGATTATGTCTGTTTGCAATACATAGTATAAAAGTTCACGTTGCTGGTGAAATGCACATGGTTAGAGATTCAACAAGCTTTAGAGTAAACCCCTTGTTGTTCATCATTTATGATTGTTACCTTATGTTCTAGAAGGTATTATCTATTATTTTAAATGTATTATAACTTGTTATTTTAACTTATTTCTAAGTTCTAACTCCATATAGTTCCTTGGTTTTGGAAATCTTGTTGTAGAATCATATCAAGTTTATTTGTTTGGTCTAAGAGAATAATTTTAATTCTCTTAATTAACAGAATTGTATTACCTGCACCTTAGTTTGGCTGGCCAAAAGTCTTAGGATAGGAAGTTACTTGGAATGTCATCTGATCAGAACATATAAAAAAGACTCTTTACGGTTGGTTATCTTTGTAAATCTGGTAATTTCATATTATCTTTCATTTTATCTTTGTGATTTAGATGATCTTTCAATGGTCAGTTGTTGAAAACTTTAGCTGTTTGCTATTAGGGTGATGCTATTTTGAACCAACAAACAACTCTTTATACTTTATGTATATCCACTGTTGAAAAATTCGCTAGAAAGTTTCATAAATTTCAAACCATCTTATGCAACCAACAACAAAATCATTATGATAATTACTTAGTTGAATAGAAAATGAAATGAAACATTTTTTCAGATGAATAGAATTTATATTGATAATGAGAGAATGGCTAATTCAAAATTGAAATCAAGATATCTTTTAAGACTTGCGTATTCTTAGATTGTATGATAAGCTTTTATCAATTGGAGATCTTCTATAAGAGTGGGCTTTAACTTGTCTTTACTTTGACTAATTTTATAAGATGCTTATTTGATAGTGATAATATACTGAATCAGGATTGAAAATTTGTTTTTCTTCAACTATCAAATATTATACACTGGTCTTTCTGTTGTAAGACTGAGAATCTTCTTTTCACAGTCATGGCATACTGCTTTGTTGAGTGTGTATTTGTTACCTTGACAAGTTTGGGCTCTTTTGTGATGTAATTGCAGTGGACATTTGAAGCATGGGTTCAGATTTTTATTTTTGTGATACTTTTGGGTGTTTTTCTATATGTTTGTTTTTTTACCTTCTGAGCTCCATGTCTTCTTGCTCCCAGCATTTTATTCGTTTATTCAATTAATATCATTATGCTTCTGTTGAAACTTTGCTTTTGCTTTTCTTTGTGGGAACAGAAGCAGAAACATCTGAACTTTGAACTTTAAGAAGCACCTTGGGAATATTATCTGCTTCCCTTCCAATAGGGTGGGTCTAAGATGGATGATGGGCAGCATGAAAATGGCAGATATAAGATGGATTACTACAAAGCGATACATGCACAGGTAAGAAAGGAAACAGTTTTCTTGAGATATTGATTTTACTTTTGTATAGATGCTACTTGAGATCCGAGTATATAATAAATGATTTCTGCAGTGGAATATTCCCCAGCATCAAATGAAGGAACCAAATAATGCATCAGTGATGAATAAGAAGAACATGGGCATCCTTGCAGAGAGGGATGCTGCTATTAGAGAACGAAACATAGCACTAACTGAAAAGAGGGAAGCTTTGGATGCCCGAGATCAGGCGCTTGAGGAGCGAGATAAAGCCCTCGCTGAACGTGATGATGCCCTGATGGCACGAGACAGTGCATTAGCAGCATTGCAATATCGTGAAGCTGCTGCCAACTTCTCCTCAGGTGGTGGATTTCAACGTGGAGGAAAGCGTATGCACCACCCCACATACCATTCTGGTGATGTAGCAGAAGCTCTTAATTCAGGGGATATGCATGTTACTGATGCCACGCCAATAACAGTCATTTCTTCTGAAACCAATTCACATCAGGCAAAGCGAACAAAAGAGAACAAAGTAGTTACAAAGCCATCTCTCTCACCACGAAAGGTAAAGAAAGTAGGTGATGTTTTGAACAAGAAAGTTACTTCTGATGGAAAGAAGATAAAGTCTGAGTGGGACAGTCAGGATGGACTGAACCTGGTTAATTTTGATGAAACAACAATGCCAGTGCCAGTTTGCTCGTGCACAGGAACTCCCCACCAGTGCTACAAATGGGGAAATGGTGGATGGCAGTCATCTTGTTGCACAACCACCCTGTCATCATACCCGCTGCCACAGATGCCAAACAAGCGCCATGCCCGTGTGGGTGGCCGAAAGATGAGTGGTAGTGTCTTTACAAAATTGCTTAGTCGCCTGGCAGCAGAAGGCCATGATCTCTCACTGCCCGTTGATCTCAAGGACTTCTGGGCCAGACATGGAACAAATCGCTACATTACCATCAAGTAGTTTGCGAATAATCCATTTGGTTTTGAGTATATTTTCTTTAGCAAATGTAGCTAAATAGGTTGAAGGCAAGACAAGTTTATTGAAATCTGTTTCCTTCCGTCTTTGTTGACAGACCATTGTACTTTCACTCAGTAACATTAGCCCTACTGTTGTTCAGAGTTCATACTTGTGCAATGTATGTGGCTTTGCCGAATTCCACATGGCAACCATCTGCCCTTATGGCCATGGTGCAGTGTGGAACTGCATCTGATGTGGATGGCGATTCCATATCCATATGTGGAGAGACTTATGAATCATGCTTCCATGACCAATTAGTAATGATTAGGTCATGAGAAAATTGGTTTCAACCACAGGTATTAAGCTGGTTGAATTCATAGCAAATGTTTCAGAAGCAAAGAGTATTTGAATCTGAAAATTTTGTGGAATTTGAATTCAAAATTTTGAACCAGAGGGCTTTGTTTTGGGGAATATAGGATAAGATTCTCAAAGGCTACTTGCTAGGAAAATAAAAAACAAACTCCAACTTCATCCACAAATTAGGAGCTTATCTGTTACTGTTAGGCCTTTTAAAATTCAATTGTGCATCAATCTTATTCCCAGCATTTTCTCATCATCTCTCTGACTCTCTAACAGCATCTCAAAATCTTCTTCCCCGGACTTGCATTCAAATGAGCATGAGCCCAAAATCTGCTCAAACCAAAATAGCATTATGGGTTGGTAATATGATTACCAATATGACTGCCTTATTTGACCTACCCAATCCCAGAATCTTCACGCTCTTCATGATCAGCAGCACTGCCACCTTCTGCTTAGGCATTGCCATGATCCTCGAATGGGGTTTATATTCTCAGTACCATCCGGGTTACCATTGGATTACCTACTATGCTCCATGTTTAATCACTTTCCCCATCTTCATTTGGATCTTTTGCATCATCATTGCAACAATTTTCAGTGGCAACAAGGAGCGAAAGCTCCGTATTGTGCCATCATCCGAACCCCCAAATCCAAAGCAACCAAGGTTTCCGGATATACAGAATGAGGAGAAGGGTCAGGTTGAACAAGGAGATGCATGGCGGAATCAGCTAGCTTTGGTGCCAGTTCAACTTGTTCGTGATCCTCCATCTGAGTCAGCAAAGGAAGATGCTGATAAATCAACTTTACAAAGAACATTTTCTTTGTCATTGTTTGGTAATAAGTACATTGATCATTGCAACATTAAACATTCCATGAGCTTTGGTTAAGTTTAAAGCTTGTTTGGAGAAGTTTATATGTTGTTTCTACTCTTTTGGTTGGTTCTCAGTAAAATTTTCTTGTTTACTCTCAAGGGTTTATTTGAATCAGCTTAGATCATATATATATATATATATATATATATATATATATATATAATTCAACATACTTGCATCATTTCAAGTGTGGCGTCGTATTTCGCAAAACACACGGTGCCACCATGAACAAAAGTCTTCTATGCTATTGTTTTTTTGTCCTTTGTGTGGCGCCGTATTGTTTAAGGCGGTGCCGCCACACGAGGGACAAGCTCGTGCCACAAAGCACCTGATGTTACCCACCGCGAAAACAAGAGTCAAATATCAACTGAATAATAAAATCTTTTGTTCCCCGAAATTATATTAAAATTATTCAACCGCATTATCTATTAAACGGTGCCAAGTTAAGAGACGTGGCCAGCATTTGACTCAGCATTGATCAATTAACGACGGTGAGTGATAGCGAGATAAATTTTCAGTGATATTACCATGATACATATTTCTTATGAGACAACCTATCTATGCGGCATTATCAATTAGTATTTTAAGTGGATACAATTAGGAATGACAATAAGTCGAGTATAATACGAGATGTTCATATTCATTCTTAATCGTTCAATCAATGAGTACGAAAATTTTTTCAGTACTAGATCTTAATGTACTGGACATTGCAAGAGTCCGCCTACATACCAGATCCGAAGATGTTACCAATAGGTGACAGATTCCACCGTCACCTTTAGCCTGTGTGTGTGAAGCTGAATAATTTATTTACATTATCTTGTTACAATAAATTTTACTAATCTGATTACAAATAATTTTATCCATAATTTTCCAAATCATAACTATGATTATATAATGTTCAAGGTACTCAACTCGACGGACCCATTACACCCTAGTGACTACAAAATAATATATAGATCTGTGAGCTCGTTCTTCGAAAATCCTACAAAACGGATCTGGTATGGTGCCATGGTGGGGTGAGTATTTGGAATACTCGGTGAGTAGATAAAATCAAAATAAATTTAATAAAATCACTTTATCATTAAAATACTAAAAATTTTCTCGGTGTGAAAATATTTATATGAAAATTCTTTCAGAATTTTCAAAAATCCTTTAGCTGCAAATCAATTGAAAACATTTGAAATCAAATATTATAGAAAATTTAAAAACTCATAAATCAAAAAACCAATACACTATATGCGAAAAACATTGGTGTCTATGGGTGTTACATCTTGTCGTTCCCCCTAAATATTTATCTAAAAAAATGTTAGTGTCTTGGGGCGTTACATCTCGCCGCCCCTCAAGACACTAAAACTATACTCATAAATGTGACATCTGAGGTAGGAATAGCTCTGGTCACAGAGGTATTCTATATCTCTGTACCTCTATCAATAAATATGCAATGATAAGGATTTGGACATCTCTCCTGACATCATCATACGTACAAGGATTTCGTCGTCTCTCCAGCGTACGGTTGTATATTTGCATCTTAGCAAAACTCTGTAGTAAAAATTGTATCTTTAAAATTATATCTTTAAAATCATGTATGAAGTTCAAAGCATTATATCAAATTCATTCATAATGTAATAATTCAAAACCACATATATTTCATTGAACATTTTAATAATATAGAAAATAGATTTAATCATAGCTTTCAGATTCACTCAAATGAATCATTTCAATGTATATTCAAATAACCAAAATAATTCATAATAATAATAATAATAATAATCAATTATCATGTATGAGAAATATCGTAAGAAAAAAAGTTCCACCCACAAATTTGGTGATAATCCAATTTCAATCTGCGCGATATATATGTGGGGTGTGCAAACAAAGTCCCACATTGGCTAGAAGTGGGGAGGATCATGGGTTTATAAGTATGGACAATATCTCCATTGGTATGAGGCATTTTAGGTATAGCCCAAGAGCAAATCCATAAGGGCTTAGGCCCAAAGTGGACAATATCATACCAATATGAAGATAGGTAGTGTCATAGGTTCCTTACAAGTGGTATCAGAGCCATGTCCCGGAGTTAGCCATGTGGATGAATCCTCGAAATGCAGAACAAAAGGTAGTGAGCCTCGATCGTGATCTGTGAATGTGCTCGGTTAGATAGGCAGTGTGCTCCGGTCTTCATGGATGTGTCCTAATCCCAACACGGTGAAGAGGAGTTAGCCTGGGCTAGAGTGGACGGATGGATGATCGTTTGAGGGGAGGCTCGGTGGTCCTTTGTTCGAGGCGAGGATTGTTGGGTGTGCAAACAAAGTCCCACATTGGCTAGAAGTGGGGAGGATCATGAGTTTATAAGTATGGACAATATCTCCATTAGTACGAGGCCTTTTGGTTATAGCCCAAGAGCAAATCCATGAGGGCTTAGGCTCAAAGTAGACAATATCATACCAATATGGAGATAAGTGATGTCTTAGGTTCCTTACAATATATGGTTGTTTCCGACAACGATCTAGTTACTCCAGTGAATCTTCAAGACTAGAGCTTCTTCTTTGTTTTTGTTGTTGCCCAAGTTGAATTTTTTTCTCTACTCTAGATGCTCGGCTGAAGAGAGGAGGAAGATCAACTCTTTGAGCTTTCTTCACTTATCTAGTATTTAATAGATTTTTCCAAGGAAAAAAATCGAAATGGTAAAAAATTACATGCATTTGGGCTTTATAAATTTTTATCTATAATTGGGCCCAATTGCTCTAATTAAGCAAAAATGCTCTAATTAAGCCTAAATGCTCTAATTAAGCCCAAATGATATAATTAACAATTTAATAATTTAATATGATATTACTCATTTGCTAGCTTTTTTTGCTAAATTTTGGGCTTGCATTAAATTAAGATGTGAAAGTCTAGTTTAATCGCTAAAATTCTGTTGTAAATTTTCTTTTAAATCCCTATGTAACTTGCGAAACTTAATGAATGACTGGACAGGGTGTTCTCTATGTTAGAGTAATCTCAAGCCTACCCATTCTTGTTTTTTACTTTTCCGTATGCATTTTTAACTAGGACGTTATGACTCTTGTGAGCATATTTCATCAGCTACTCTAATGGATTACATGAGCTTCATTATCATATATTGCCTCTATGCTCAGGACCTTGAGATACATACAAGTCTCTTTCAGGAATGGCGTGTTGAGGTACACTTATATGAGTATTACACTTTCTCGAAGGTATTGCTATCTATCCATACCAAACAAAAGAGATGTTTGCACATTTGATAAGGATTTGCACATATGTACTGGTTACATGAATACATTGCCCTAACGGAACCCATTACTTATTTTGAAATATGTATTCGATGAATGCCATTAGGATGGATTACCTAACCAGTACCACTAAGATGAATGCATAGTAACCAAATCATAATTTAATCACATCTGAAAACTTTAGACAAGTAGTAAGAACTCATATAATAATGGTCCTACTCATCAAAAACCTTACAAATTCATAAATTGGAACAGAGATGTCAGAAATTCAGATAATCGGAAAGATACTTTAAACATTAAAATCAATCCAGAACTCACAACTCAAATCTTGTGAACAACATAGTTACATATGTAGGAATCTACATACAGATTACAGGAGAAATATTCAGATAACCTTCAGAAATCTTGTCAATCTATCTACGAAGCTTGAAGATGTGTTTAATGGATCAGATACTAGAGAGATAATGCCTCGTATACGAGTATACTGAAAATACTCTGCATACGAGTATCTCGGACATATTGCGCATACAAGACCCCAACACTCTACATATTATAGTCATAGACCCCTAGACCATGCTCTGATATCAATTTATAATATCACAAATCCAGAGATGTTATCGACAGGTGGAAAATTCCACCATCACCTTAAGCATCTATCTGACTGTCTATATGCATCTACTAAACTCATTACACATTATAACATATGGAACCATCGTAAAACACATAAGGGAGATGTGCCCAACTTTGATATATATATATATATATATATATATATATATATATATTATATATATATATATATATATATATATATATCTGAATAAATTATATAAATTATCTTATTACTATTGAGGCGGATGTGGAACCCCTAGGGTCGGATCGGGGCCCCGTACAGCGGAAGTGTGTCAAACCCATGGATATCAAGCATGAGTATAATTTTAAATAATTTAATGAAATACTATATTTCATTACGAGTGTATAGGAAAAAATCGGGACTGAATCGGAGTCCGAAAACTCAAAAACGGGGAAAAATAAGATTTAGCGTGCACACGCGCACACTAAAACAATTTTTTTTTTTAATTTCATTTGTTTTAAACTCCTTCAACTCTCTGGAAACAAGAGAGCTGAATGGAATAGGGTCTTCTACCCTAAATCCTTTCAACCTTCCCTAAACACTTTCAAAACACCCAAAATTAATTTTTAATATCAAAACCAACATCAACACATGTTATATAACAAAAATCAAGTTTTTCAAAATATCAATATTTTTTTACAAAAACATAAATTTATTCTAAATACGTATTTGCGTAAATTTTGAATCCAAAACACAAATCAAAATAGAATCCCACAATGAAATGACTCATAAACAATTCTATGTCACCCAAGGGTGGTCAAGTGATTCTAGAATGGTAGCCTTAGCTCCAAGCGATTATCTAGAGTTCTAAACTTTAATTTTATGTCTATGTCTAACATAAATATTTTGACCCAATTACAAGCATATTGTGTTTATACTTCCAAATCATCTTAACACAATTAATTAGCCTAATTTCAATATCAAACTATGTTATTATGTATCTAATACATAATTCATCACTATATGTCTCACTAATGAAAACTCACTAATGAAAAATATAACTTTTAGAGAAGATCAAACTTACCTAGCAATGTTGATTCAAAGATCCAATCTACTTCTCCTTGTTGAAATATTGTGGAGAAAATCCAAAATTAGCAAGCTTGACTCCAAGATCCAATCTCCATTCCAATGCTAGCAAGCTTCACTCCAAGATCCAATCTTGATTTCTCCTAATTGAAATGTTGTAGAGATCTCACAAAGCTTCTCTAAACACTTCTCTAACTTATGCTAATTTCTCTCATTCTTACATGTATTTAGCTTTCTCAATTTAATTAAAACATTTGCCCAAGCTTGCTATTTATAGCAAAACTTAGGTAATTTTTAATTATAAAAGTTCTAATCAACTTTTATGTGGGCTTAATCTAATTTGTCAAAATATGTATAATTATGTGTGACTAGTCACTTTTTTCTACCACTTTGATTTAATCCAATTAAATCAATACAAAGTTTAATTGATGGATTAGTTACATGTCTTCCACTTTGATTTAATTCAATTAAATCAAGCCAAAAACACCTATAATTACATACTTGCAATTAACATAACATTCTCAAATGATAGAGATAATTATGGAATTACGACAAAGCCCTTGTGTAAATATTGAATTAATCCAATTAGTTCAAAGTAAATAATTAATGTTATCCAATAACACTTGATTATCTTAGTTGATAATTATAATATCGAATATTATCTTTTATCACAAATAATCGGCTACCCAAGTTCTCAACGAGTACACTTCATATTATGACTTTCTAAGTTCAGACACATTATTCATATAACCCTAGCTAATATGTACGCAATTCGAGCACCTTCGAATTCACGAAGAACACGAACGATATTTCTGAACTATACAGGTCGAGGTCATCACATATGTTTATTAATCCATCTGTCGTAGGCTATCTGAGTTGTGCTTAGGAAACATAGAATACACCGTCAAATTTTCAAGGTGCACATCTCATGTCGATATGTCCACAATTCTTTACAACCGATGCAATTGTTGGGGTTTTCTCACGGGCGCATGCGGAAGCACGGTTCGGGCGAAATCGTAACTTTAAAAACTTTTAAACTTACCGAATAAATTATTCAATATCCAATATGAATAATTCATTCATATTTCACCTAAACATATTTATTCGATATCAAATAATGACATAAATAAGTTTGAAACACTGTGAAACTTTTACGAAAAATATTTTTCTACAAAGTGGCATAAAACGCATTTTTATCCGAACCGAACAACCAATACACATGGGGGCTACCCAGGTCAGCCCAATAGTATTCGGGCAATTCATGGGCTGTCCAAACAGTGACCAATTCACTGTTTGGACAGCGGACACCCGGTAAACCCGAAACTCACCTGGTAATGTTGTTTTTCACTGTTTTCACGTATTTCAACTCTGAAATAATTTCCGGCAATTTTTCCAATGCCCAAAACACATAAAATACATTTATACAACATAATTTTCATCACCAAAATCACAGAAATTCCAGATCTGATTTGGTAACTAAAAATATCATTTTTCATGCTTTAAATCAATTTTCTCAACATTAATCATATTAATACTTACACCAACCAAAGTCACCATAATTGAAGAACTCAAGAACAATTCTAGGAGTAAAAAGAGTGATCATAACACTCTAGAATGGAAACAAGTCATCAAATGATAAAATTGAACTAATATTACACTAATATCATTCAATCTAACTTCACACATACATCTAGCCTCCAAATCCATCCTCTAAATCAAAAAGGCCCAAAATATAAGAAAGGAATAAACCCTAGAACTTGTCTATATGCTCAAGAACAAGAAACAAGATTTCTAAGTTTAAGAGTTATGAAGATTACCTTCAAATCACCTAATTTCCTTAAACATTTTTCTTGATTTCTTCACTTTCTTCCTTGTTTCTTCAAAAAAATTATGGAAGCTTTTTGTCTATGGAGGTTTCGGCCATGGATCCCTTGTTAAAGAAAAAACAAAAAATTTCAACTTGAAAATTGGCCATGATCGACTTAGGGGGGCATTTTGTTCATTTGGTTAATTTAATCTAATTAAAAAATAATAAGCTTTAAGTTAACAAATCCAATTTGTATACTTCAAGCTTAAAATAATCATGCCACATGTAACCAATAATAATCAAACATATTACATAACAATTATGTAATATTGATATAATTTAATTATCTAGATATTTAAAATTTAATTGTTGGGGTTTTGGGCGAAGGACGCGGCGGAAGCGTGGTTCGGGCGAAATCGTAATTTTAAAACTTTTTCAAATTACCGAATAAATTATTCAATATCTAATATGAATAATTTATTCATATTTCACCTAAACCTATTTATTCGATATCAAATAGTGACATAAATATAAATGAAACGTCGCGAAACTTTTACGAAAAAACGTTTTTCCGCAAAATGGCCTAAAACACATTTTTGACCGAACCAACCACCCAACACTTATGGGGACTGCCCAGGTCAGCCCCAATAGTTTTAGGGCAGTTCATGTGCTGCCCAAATAGTGACGAACTCACTGTTTGGACAGCTGTCACCCGATTGGCTCAAAAGTCACCCGGTAACACCGTTTTTGGCCGTTTTCGCTTATTTCAACTCCGAAACACTTTCCGGCAATTGTTCCAACACCCAAAACACATCCATTACATTCATAACACATTATTTTCATCACAAAATTTCCAGTTTGCACAGATCTGATCCAGAACCGAAATTAATGATTTTTCATGCTTTAAATCCAATTTTTCAAGATCAAATCAATTAATCAAAACACCAATTCAAGTCACCACATATGAACAACCCAAGAACAATTCTAGGCATTACAAGAGTGGTCATAACACTCTAGAATGGAAACATGTCATCAAATGAACAATTTGGATAATAATTACACTAATTACTTCCAAAATTATTTCACACATGCAATATAACTTCCAATCCATCATCTACAACCAAAAGCCCTAATTTTCAGAATTGAAGGAACCCTAGAACCTTTCTAAATCATCAAGAAATAAGAAACTAAATTTTCAAGCTTAGGGTTAAAGTAGATTACCTTTAATCTCCAATTTCCTAAGCCATTTTCTTTGATTTTCCTTCATTTCTTCATGGATTTGATGAAGCAAATCCTAGGGATTTTTTCTTCTCAAGGTTCGGCTATGATGTTAAATTAGATGAAGATGAAAACATTTTTCACTTTTAAATTCCTTATAACCGACTTTTACAAGGGTAGTTTGGGGATTTTATAATTTTAATCAAATTAAATCAAATCAAACTTTATATTAACCAATCAAAATTGAACATATAAAGTTTAATCCAAAAAATATGCCATGTGTTCCAATTATATATCACCATTTATCATACTAATTATGACAAATGGATAAGATATTTAATTTTTAATTATTTAATTATTAAATAATTAAATAACTAATTAATTAAATAACATCCATATATGTATTTTTATTTACATTAAATAACAAATACATATATTTTATGGCATGTGTCAAAATCTCATTTGACAAAAAATTAATGTGTATCTAATCGTATTATGTATCAAATATAAATACACAATAATTAGGATTGACCAAAATCCATAATGCATGTGTCGTCGTTTAAACGATTAAACGATCCGAATTAACTCACTTAATCCGGTGAAGTATAATGAATAATATTATTCATATCGTGTTGCCCAAGTGCTCAACGAGTACACTTCATATTGTGGGACTATCTAAGTTTAGGTTTATCTGTCATGAAATCCAATTTCGTGTCCATAATCCACCCACTCATGGATTATGACGACCACGGATAATCTCGCTAAACTATACAAGTCGAGGTCATAGCATACGTATAATCCCTCCATCACAGGCTATCCGTACTATACTTGGGATATAGATAAGAACGTCAAATCCATTCGGTATAATACAGTCGACTTTCAATTTACGATCCCTAAATAACACTCGGAACTGATTTTCAAAGTTATATCACGACCATGGATTTACTAGATCGTAAACACTTGAGGATGTCTATACCCTGTACACAAGACTGAAAGATCTTATCTTGATACGCACTGGATATCATGAGCATCAGTCCACACCCAACGAACAGACGGAGGTCTGATCATGAATAGATCGGTGACGTGACTACCATCAAAGTTTGGAGGATAACTCATATATCCCACTATGGTATCTCAAGTCAAAGGACCACTATGCTCGCTCAACTCGTGAAGATTCCTATTGACGTTGGTGTACCATCTATTAGGAAATATTCAGTTAGTCGTTTAGTGTTTATCAAATAAATATCTACATGTCTATACGAGTCTCTCAAGACTCATGGTTCACTGGGATAAACCATCGGACCAAGTCACGATATACGACATGTACTGGTCTGAGCAGATTTTACTAACCGACCCGTGTTAGTAAATCTTGACCAGGAACTTTATTTAAGGATATACAACTAATAGTGTGCTTCCCAATGTCAATTACAAACTACGTTGTAACTGAACACTATACTGTAAATCCTAGGGTCTTTGTCTAATATACACGTATCACTAAACCAGATTTAGTTTCGATCTAATCGTAATCAGATAACTAATCGTAATTAGATCGAATAACCGTATAAAAGACAAGGGTGCTACCATTAAATTAGTAATATTATGGAAAATAGAATTGCTCGTATTTATGAATCAGACATAAATATGATCTGGATTGGCACTCTGAGCACCGACCCTAACAATTTCTCCCTCTTGCTCTAGTGCCAATCCACGGTATCCTATACATATCTTAATGTGTATCGCATACTCATGGCCCTTAAGAGCTCACCTTGCACTCAAAAGGTATGCAACAATAAGTAAGCCCGCTTAATAAATCGAGTCTGTCCAACAAACCCAACTGTTTTCCTTAACCAGCATCTTTCATATTATGCAAAATCCAAATTCTACATCAATATGACTCAGACGTTATATCAGTATTTTGCTATAGCTACTGAGGTGTCTATGTATTTAGAGATCAAATCCAAATACTATAAGACAACTGCAAACACAAAACTAATATCAAAACTTCTAATCTATAGGGTCACTATGCAACTTCATAAGTCAATACTTCATAAGTCAATACTTCATAAGTTGCAACTGATTCCACTAGTTTAGTAGAATCAACGGTGATGCTCCCACTACATCTTTTCTGACTTTTATATGACATAGACTATCTAATGTCATAATTAGGATCAAAACTAATCTGACATCTTATGGTTGTAGACTAAATTCTCCATGAATTAGAAACTCGTTCTTAATATCTCAAAGATCACAAAGAACATGTTTCAAGATCCATTTTATGGTCTACAACATATCAAAATAACTCTTAACAATTACGATTAAATTGATATCTTTAATCGCACATAATATAGTATTCATTACACCATCATCATATGATGCATAAGATTGAATAGACATTCCAATCAATTTATCTTTCGACAAAAGAATCATTATTTACGAAAGATGAATACTATATACATAAAAGACACGTTAATTGTCAAACAGTCATACTAACTGTCATACAGATAGTCTTACTATGTCCTTTATTAGATCATATCTAATGCATGACTAATGGGAGTTACACACAAGTCTATTGTTTTATATCATATATAAAACTTTATATCAAATATAACAGAACTTACTCACACTACTTCCACGGAGAAAAGAAGACTTATGATATATAATACTAGAAAGAAATTTGTACGCTCCCACTGACCCTACTGACAAATACGTATTCTCTATACTTCGATAAAAATCTGACTGATATCAAAATCAGAGAACACAGATTTTCGGAAAGCTTACCTGAGTCTACAATAGACTCTATAAGCTAGTACATCAAACTGTGATCTTAGCAGAATACAAACTCTAGGGTCATTGATGAGTGGTAAATCTATCACTATTTCCCACTCATTTAACTTAATATTTTGTATAGTTTCTTGAGTTTTGTGAATATTTTGATGTGTTTTGTGTTATTTGTAGATAAATAAAGTTTCAGGATATTTTGGAGGTGATTTGGACCAAAACAGTGAAAATTGGAAAAAGGGCATTTTCATAATTTTGGCGCGTCGCGACGCCTAACGTGCACCAGAGATGCTAACGTGCGCCGGGTCAACGAGTCAGAATTTGAAAAGTTTGACTTTGCTAACGTGCGCCGTGCCACGTGTCACCATCACAGCCGATCTGCTAACGTGCGCCGTGCCACGTGTCATCATCCTACGGTGCCGATAATTACTATTTCCACGTGTGCCACGTGTCATCCTACGTGTCGCCACATCATCCGGTCAACAAGTCAACTCTGCCACGCGTCTTGACACGTCATCATACACGTAAGCAGGTCAACCGAGTCAACATGCCACGTCATCATCAGCCAATCACAGCGTGACACGTGTCGCAATCCTACGGTGCCGATAATTGATCTCAGCCGCCTTGCCACGTCATCGCCACGTCAGCATAATAATTGAGCTCTTAGACGCCTTGCCACATGTCGCCTTATCTTCTTATCCAAATTGCCACGTGTCAAAGCCTTAGCAAGCCACGTCGACAGAAGCTGGCGTAGCGACGCCAAAGGCCTTGGCGTCGTGACGCGGGAAGCCTACCGGGGTCTATAAATTGAGCTTGAGATTTCAGTTTTAGATGCACCACTCTCTCTCATCTCTTTGATGTAAAGAAAGAGTTTCTCTCTCTAGTTTCTTTTAGTTTTTAGTTTTTTTTTAATTTTTAGTTTTGTAATTAATTTTAATTACGTTTTGTAATAATAGTAATTTACTTTCTTAATTTTTACAGTTTTTACTATTCACAATGAGGAGGTAACTTCCCCAGCTAGGGTGAAAGGTAATTCTTTTACTATTGCTATTTAGATTAATCTCCCTTAAAAATATTATATTCACTATTTAAAATTTGACTTAAAAAGGATACCGCTATATTGGTCGGTTGGTAATTTAATTTTAATCTGGTTTAAACCTGACTAATCAAGGATACCGCCAGATTGGTCGGTTGGTAATTTAATTTTGGTTCCGCCTTTATGGCTGGTTTATGGACAAATATTACCGCCTTTATGGCTGGTTTATGGACAAATATTACCGCCTTAATGGCTGGTTGGACTTAATTTGACTTAATCAGGATACCGCCAGATTGGTCGGTTGGTAATATTATCACAAGTTTATATATTATTTTATGGGAGATATCTAAATTAGTAGTAGTAAAAGTAATTCCTTTTACCTTAGCATTTTATTTTATTGTAATTTACTTTTCAGTATTTACTTTACCGTATTTTTACTTTATGTCTTTTATTTTCAAGTTTTTACTAGCCCTAGTTATGTGTTGTAACTAAATTAGTTATCTGGGGTTGTGATGACTTTTAATATCACCGATTTATAAGGGGTTAAATTAAAGTTTGTGTAATATAAAGATTTATTTATTGAGTCTTAATCTTAATACTTTTTATTAACTGGCCACGAATAAAATTGACTAGGTAAACTTAAAATGAACTAGACATAGAGATTTTAAGTTTAAAAACCTTAGACTTAATAGCCCACGATCTTCCTTGAGGATAGATAACCCTTTAATAGATTTCCTTACAGGATATGAATATACCTGTCGGGCGGGGGTAGCCTTAATTGGAACTTAATCTTAATGAATCCAGGTAATTTGGTTGACATAGACATATGGTTCAATTGGATTATACTAGGTATTTGTAATTGACCATCGGAAGAGGCTTTTACATAATTTACTGTTCCAGGTTAATAAATCAATATATTACCCAACTTTAAGATAACCACTTCATCTTTAATATGATATTAAAAGAAATCACAACCCTAGATAGTTTTTAATATTGAATTTTCTTAAAACATACTTTCGACAATTTTATTTACTTGCTTTTAAATTTAGAATCGTCACCATTTCAAATCAATCAATCAACCTGTTAGATACTAGCAATCATTTGACCTCATAAAATTAATAGCTTAGGTATTAAGTCCTCGTGGGATCGATACTTTTTATACTACTTGAACGATACGTACGCTTGCGTTATACATGTGTGTTTACGCCGGTCAAGTTTTTGGCGCCGTTGCCGGGGACTTATTTATCTTTTACTATTAGTTTATGGTTAGATACATTTACTTGTATCTAATTTCTTTTTACTTATTGTTTTTGTTTTCTTGTGTTTCAGGTTCTCAGAAACTTCATGAGACAAACCAGAAGTTTTGAACTTCGACCGCTTGACCCAGAAATTGAAAGAACCATCAGACAATTAAGAAGGGAAAGGCGAGAAGGCCAAGAAGCTTTAGTCAACATGGAACCTGAACCTTTGAACGTTGCACCACCAATTCCCATTCTAGACAGAACCATTCCGGTGGTTGACAGACTCATTTCTTGCATTGTACTTCCTCCATTACCAGCAAATGCAGGTGACATCAAAACATGCATTCAGATGATTCAGCAGTCAGTTCAGTTTGGGGGGAATGCAACTGAAGATCCTAATGCCCACATCAGCAACTTCCTGGAAGTTTGCGGCACTTTCAATTACAACCGAGAAGCTGAAGAAGCAATGAGATTGCGTGTTTTCCCATACTCCTTGAAGGACAGAGCTAAAGCTTGGCTACATTCACTACCAGCAGGTTCCATCACAACTTGGAACACTTTAACCACCAAATTTCTTGCAAAGTACTTTCCACCAGCCAGAACTGGAAAACTGAGGAATGACATCACATCCTTTGTACAGCAAGACTCTGAAACTCTCTATGAAGCTTGGGAAAGGTATAAAGATTTTCTCCGGAAATGTCCTCACCGTGAGATTCCAAAATGGCTTCAAGTCCAAACATTCTATAATGGGCTTTCTGGAATAATGAGAACCACAATCGATGCTGCTGTTGGAGGAGCTTTAATGGCAAAAGGAGAAGATCAAGCCTGGGAACTAATCGAAGAAATGGCCAACAACAATTCCTTGTGGCCAATAGAAAGGAGCATGATCCAAAGAATTGCAGGAATTTATGAAAGTGGAGCCAATACAGCAGTCAACTCAAAGCTAGATCAGATATGCAAATTCATGGAGACTCTTACCACTGGATCCACAAGTTCACCATATGGAGGAACACCAGAGTCGAACCAACTTGAAGAAACGGTGAATTTTGTCAATAATTTCAACAGACAGAGGAACAATCCTTATTCCAACACCTACAACCCAGGGTGGAGGAATCATCCTAATTTTTCATGGAGCAACAATTCAGGCCAACAGCGGAACTATCCACCACCTGGATTCCAGCAACCAAACAAAGGCCAGGAGCAGACAAATGAACTAGGAATAGCAGAAGTGATGGCTCAGTTAAAAAAGTACGATGCTATCTTTCAGAGCCAATCAGCTTCCATCAAAGCACTGGAGAATCAAATCGGACAACAGGCCAATGCTCAGAGTTACAGACCACCAGGAAATCTTCCCAGCAACACAGAACCCAATCCAAGGAACCGAGGGAATGAGCAATGTCAAGCCATTACTTTGAAAAGTGGTACTGAAATCAATAAAGATGTTGGAATCAAGATGTCCCAAGAAGATGTTCCAAAAGAAGCAGAACAACAAATGGAGGAAAAAGAGGCAAAGGAAAAAGAAGCAAAGGAAAAAGAACCAGAAAGAATCATTTCACCTCCACCTTTTCCTCAACGTCTTCAGAAAAACAAATTGGACAAGCAGTTTGCTCGATTCCTGGAGGTTTTCAAAAAGCTGCACATCAACATCCCATTTGTAGAAGCCTTGGAAGAAATGCCCAGTTATGTCAAATTCATGAAAGACATTCTTTCACGAAAACGGAGATTGGGAGACTACGAAACAATAGCATTAACGGAAGAATGCGGCGCTATCATTCAGAGGAAAGATCCTGGCAGTTTCACAGTTCCATGCACCATTGGAGAACATTATATCGGTAAGGCTTTATGTGATTTAGGTGCTAGTGTTAACTTGATGCCTTTTTCTATTTACAGGAAACTACAGATTTGAGAAGCAATACCTACCTCAGTTTCATTGCAACTTGCTGACCAAACACTCGCATTTCCAAGAGGTGTTGTTGAAGATATATTGGTGGAAGTAGACAAACTAATTCTCCCAGCAGATTTCATCATCCTTGACATGGAAGAAGACAAAGAAATACATATCATTCTTGGGAGACCATTCTTGGCTACAGGTAAAACTGTGATTGATGTGCAAAAAGGAAAACTGACCATGAAAGTGCAGGACCAAGAAGTGACCTTTAATATTTTCAAAGCCATGAAATTCCCGAGCGATGAAAAGGAAGAAGAATGCTTCAGAGTTGATGTTGTTGATAGTATCGTTCAAGATACTGAGCCAAATCCCACAGATACACTTGTAGCTTGCATCACCAACATGACTGACAATGAGCTAGATGCTGAAATCCTAGAATGTATCAACTACCTTGACAAACCATTCTGATTCAAAGCAACACCACCAGTTGAAAGTTTGGAACTACCAAAGAAAGATCGAATCAAGCCTTCGATTGAAGAACCACCACAACTGGAGCTGAAGTTACTTTCGAGCCATCTCGGGTATGCATTTCTTGGAAACTCTTCTGAATTACCTGTTATTATTTCTTCTTCACTAACATTGGAACATGAAGAAAAGTTGCTGAGAGTGTTACGATAGCACAAGAAAGCCATTGGCTGGACTATAACAGACATTCGAGGCATTAGTCCATCATTTTGCATGCACAAGATCCTGATGAACGATGAGTACAAACCAACAGTGGAACATCAACGGAGACTCGATCCAATCATGAAGGAAGTTGTAAAGAAAGAAATCATCAAATAGTTAGATGCTGGCATCATTTACCCCATCTCAGACAGCAGTTGGGTGAGTCATATGCAGTGTGTACAAAAGAAAGGAGGAATTACTGTAATTACCAATGAAAAGAATGAGCTAATCCCAACAAGAACAGTGACTGGATGAAGAGTATGCATGGACTACATGAAACTGAACAAAGCCACAAGAAAAGACCATTTTCCGCTACCATTTATTGACCAGATGTTAGACAGACTGGCAGGAAATGAGTTCTATTGCTTTCTGGACAGAGATTCAGGGTACAATCAGATTGCCATCGCACCAAAAGACCAGGATAAAACTACCTTTACATGTCCCTATGGTACTTTTGCTTTCCGCAGGATGCCATTTAGATTATGTAATGCCCCTGCTACATTTCAGTGTTGCATGATGGCCATCTTCTCAGACATGCTGGAGCAGAGTATGGAGGTTTTTATGGATGACTTTTCTGTGTTTGGAGATTCTTTTGACCATTGCTTGCAAAATTTGGAACAGATGTTACAAAGGTGCGAAGATACAAACCTGGTACTCAACTGGGAAAAATGCCACTTTATGGTGCAAGAAGACATTGTTCTTGGACAACGGATCTCACAAAAGGGGATTGAGGTAGACAAAGCAAAGATAGAGACAATTGAAAAACTACCTCCACCAACATCAGTTAAAGGTATTCGAAGTTTTCTTGGACATGCAGGTTTTTACAGGAGATTTATCAAAGACTTTTCCAAAATTGCAAAACCTCTTTGCAATCTTCTGGAGAAGGATGTGCCTTTCAACTTCACCAAAGAATGCCAGGAAGCTTTTGAAATCTTAAAACAGAAGCTGGTATCTGCCCCCATCATAGTAGCACCAGACTGGACCATTCCATTTGAAGTAATGTGCGATGCTAGTGATTTTGCTATAGGTGCAGTTTTGGGACAACGTAAAGCAAAGATTTTCCACACCATTTATTATTCCAGCAGAACTCTAAATGAAGCTCAACTCAACTACACAACCACCGAAAAGGAGTTGCTCGCAGTTGTGTACGCTTTTGACAAATTATGTTCCTATCTGCTAGGTCCCAAAGTGGTGCTCTACACAGATCATTCAGCAATCAAATATCTGATCACAAAGAAAGATGACAAACCCAGATTGATCTGTTGGATACCTCTTTACATTCACTACCAGCAAGTTCCATCACAACTTGGAACATTTTAGTCACCAAATTTCTTGCAAAGTACTTTCCACCAGCCAGAACTGGAAAACTGAGAAATGACATCACATCATTTGTACAGCAAGACTCTGAAACTCTCTATGAAGCTTGGGAAAGGTATAAAGATTTGCTCCGGAAATGTCCTCACCATGAGATTCCAAAGTGGCTTCAAGTCCAAACTTTCTATAATGGACTTTCTGGAATAATGAGAACTACAATCGATGTTGCTGCTGGAGGAGCCCTGATGGCAAAAGGAGAAGATCAAGCCTGGGACCTAATCGAAGAAATGGCCAACAACAATTCCTTGTGGCCAACAGAAAGGAGCATGATCCAAAGAATTGCAGGAATTTATGAAAGTGGAGCCAATACAACAGTCAACGCCAAGCTAGATCAGATATGCAAATTCATGGAGACTCTTACCACTGGATCCACAAGTTCACCATATGGAGGAGCACCAGAGTCGAACCAACTTGAAGAGACGGTGAATTATGTCAATAATTTCAACAGACAGGGGAACAATCCATATTCCAACACCTACAACCCAGGGTGGAGGAATCATCCCAATTTTTCATGGAGCAACAATTCAGGCCAACAGCACAACTATCCACCACCTGAATTCCAGCAACAGAACAAAAGCCAGGAGTAGGCAAATGAACCAGGAATAACAGAAGTGTTGACCCACTTGAAAAGATAGAAGCAAACCATGACTCTCAAGCAGCAAGATATGATACTATGTTTCACTCTCAAGCAGCAAGATATGATGCTATGTTTCAATCCCAAGCAGCATTAATTCAAGGTCAATCTGCTTCTATTAAAGCATTGGAGAATCAAATTGGACAACTGGCAAATGCTCAGAGTTACAGACCGCCAGGTACCCTTCCTAGCAACACAGAGCCAAATCCAAGAAACATGGGGAAGGAGCAATGTCATGCCATCATGTTAAAAAGCGGTACTGAAATCAACAAAGATGTTGTAGCCAAAACAGCTGCTGAGGAAGTTCAAAAAGAAACAAAGTAACAGATGGAGGAAAAAGAAGCAAAGGAAAAAGAACAGATCATTCCACCTCCACCTTTTCCTCAACGTCTTCAGAAGAACAAATTGGACAAGCAGTTTTCTCGGTTCCTGAAGATCTTCAAAAAGCTGCATATCAACATTCCATTTGCAGAAGCGTTGGAACAAATGCCCAGCTATGCCAAATTCATGAAAGACATTCTTTGACGAAAGCGGAGAATGATAGATTACGAGACAGTAGCATTATCAGAAGAATGTAGCGCTATCATTCAGAGGAAACTTCCCCCAAAGTTGAAAGATCCTAGCAGTTTCACTGTTCCTTGCATGATTACGCCCAAATATGACTTGCGGTTATCGCAGTATAGCTGAGGGGTCGATTCCTCAGAGAGATGGTTACAATGAAACTAATTCACTCAATCAAGAACGTTTAGCAATAACTTTATTAAAGAAAAGATTAAATTTGCAATTTAAACTAAAAATTAAGAAAAGTTGCAGGATTTTATCAGAATAGATAAACAGCAAAGCATCAGGAATTCCTCTTGTATCAACATCTTGTATTCAATTATTGATTCTTTTCATTACGCAATTGAAGGTTTCACATCCCAAACCAACAATTGGAAGATATTCAATTCTACTCATATTAAATTCTAGGGTAATTAATGACTATTTTCTCTATGTTAACAGCACACAAAAGTTATCATTATGAGCTATCTAACGTCGACAATATACCTTCAGGCAATACTGCAGCAGAAGACCAACACATAAAATAACTTTACCAGTCACAACTGGTTTCACAAATCACACATAGAAGAAGCATGACTGGATCTATATGGGATTTGACAAAACACAATTTATGGGCTAATAAATCGAAGGATAATAAAGAATACAACCATCAATTTTATTAAACGTTAAAAGATTCTTCAGAAATCAACAAAATAAATATAGAAATTAAGATACAAGAGTTCATCCTTAGCTTTGCCTAGGAGATTAGTTCTCCATGGAAGAAAGAGATGCAGCCTGAATAGATCGGAGAGACGTCATGATTTCCTTGAAGTTCTTCGTTCTTCCTCTCTATGAATTGTGTTTTTGGCTCTTTTTATGTGTTTGTCCTATATTTCTCTCTGATTTTCTCCTCCCCCAGGGTTTAAGACGAAGTTGGATTTATATAGAAAAGTCCTGAAACCCTAAATTGCATTAAAAACACATAGCAGACAATCCTGAAATCGCAGTTTCGCGTCGCGACGTGCGCCGCGTGTCTCCACGCGCCAGAAGCTATGAAGAATGCTACAGTTTACTAGATCTTTTCGAGTAGATGCAAATCGATATATTATGGGTCTCGTAACTCTTTCTAAATCAAAATTTATAGCCTTTTTAAATTCAGTGCGCGGCTGATGCTCCTGCGTGAGTCCGATATATCTGTTCGGCTCTGAAACATGTCCAATTGCTCCATTCTCCTTGATCCATCACTTCCTATTAACAAAGCACAAAATGACTCTAATTAAGATTAAAAAATATGATAATAAAGCTGAGTTAGCAGTGTTCTAAGTACACTTTCGTGCACTTATCACAACCCCCAACCAGCTTATTGCTAGTCTCTAGCAATTCAAGCGTAAAATAGAATAAAATAAATAAATAAATAAATCTATCTAAGCCACTTTCGTAGGGATCACGATTGCATTTAGCGTATGCATCAAGCCTTTAAACCCCTAGGTGTCCCTAGTGGACGAGTTATAGTCTCGTGAGGGCTTACAACGACGACACCCACAAACGTCATTCAAAACACACAATCATAAAAATTAAATAGTCCCAATAGTTTCACATAATTTTTTCCTCAGAGAATGCATAGTAATGAAACCAAAGAACCTTCAAAGTACTCAATGCAACTCAAATCTAAGTCTTTGAATAAATCATCTAAGCTAGACTCAAAGTGTGTGTGCGCTAAGGTTCGTTCACAGCTTTATTCCTAGGTAAGCCAACTCAATGATTTCGTTTAAAAATCGGGGCCAATGGGTCTAACCAACCTAGATATCTCCATTAGGCTCTGTAGTTGCTTTTATGTGTGCTCAATATGGTATGATTTTTTCTTTTCTTTCTTGTCTCTTGTTGCTTTTTCTTTTGAATTTTTCTTTTCTTTCTCTTTTGCCATTTTTTTCTTTCAACACACCTACCCTTTAAGGTAGCATTTCTCCTCATGGTGGTCCTAATACTCGCCCATGGGTAGCTTCACGCTTATCGGTTATAGGTGGTTCATTTTCTTTCTTCAGAGACTTTTTCTTTTATTTGCAACCATACCTTACGTCATAACACAAGCAAATCAGGATAGATATCTAAGCAAACGGTCATTCATCGACATACAATTTCTTCATCTAGTCACCTTGCTAACTACTCAGGCTTCCACTGCTAAAAACCCATAATTAAGTGCTTACGAGTCTAACATAGATAAACTACTCAAATCATCAGATAAAAGTGCATTAAAGGACTTATCGTTTCTAAGATTTCATCCTAACACAAACAATATCATCATAGGACCTATGTTTAACTATCAGGGACTAAAAGCAAACAAAACAAACAAGCAAATTTTTTGAAATTTTTGAAATAATAAATGTATTTAAGACAGGTTTTCATGCGCATGCATATACCCCCACACTTAAAACTTACATTGTCCTCAATGTAAGATAAATGTAAAGAAAAAGGATTAAGGAACAGCACTACCAGGCGCGGAGTTGATCGGGTTCCTGCTGGTGAGACTTAGCTGTGTGGTTGTGTTGGTTATGCTAAAACCTGCAAAAACACTTACACAAACAATAAAATAAAACATGCAATTAGCACACAATAAAATAAAACTGCAGTAAATAAAATAAAATAAAATACAGATGCAAAGGTTGTCTCCCCGCTAGCGCTAAGTTTAACGTCTTCAGCCAGACGCAAACACTCAAGTTGTCATGGCGGCTTCCATCTACCGTACTGATGAAGGCATGAGAGAGAATGTTTGTCTAGCTGTGGCAATTTATCCACTGATCCTTTATAGTCTGGTGGCTGAAATTTGGTACTGCACATAAGGAAAGATTCGCTCAATGTTCGTTTTAATCTCACATGTATCATCCTTAATTGAGCATTAACTCTCATTTTCCTCATTTTTTGGTTCTTTGGGACCAGTTTTAGTTGAGGAGGATTTGATTCAGGTTGTAGAGAAGTTGTTTCTGACATGACTGTTTCTAACATGTATGAGTAATGACACTCACCCTGACTCTGTGACTGTTTTTCAACATTTGGATCTGGAACTCTCATTGTGGGCTTAAGTGCTTTTGGGAAAGGTAATCTAACTTGGCAAGGTGGCACATGTTCTTCCTGAGGGGTATCTATACCATTATCTTTGGGGTCCTCTATAATGTTGGAGATATTCTGCACTCCTACCTCTTTATCGCCCCTAGTGATTATGACATCAACACCTCTTATACTGGATACATCATGATCAACATGTGCTATGGGTTGACCTAGTGGATTAGGTTGAGTCTGGGATGGGAATTTTCCTTGTTCTTGCACACTCAGGATATTAGTCAATTTAGAGATTTGACTCTTAATTTCCTTTTGGTCTTCAGCTACCTGAGCTATCAATGACTCAATTCTTTGATTGGTTTTGTTCTGGGCCTCCACAATTGATTTCTGGGCTTTTATAAATGCTTGCCTAGTATCCTCTAAAGAATTCCTAGGAATGGCAGATGTGTGATACTGTGGGGTACTGTAACTCATAGGTTGTGGTGTCTGGGTAGGCTGATAGGACTCCTGCCTCCAACTAACATTGGGATGGTTCCGCCAACTAGGATTATAGGTATCTGGATATGGTGTATAAGGCTTCTGGTACATCCCTAAAGTATTGTAGTTTTCCTCATTTATACCTCTCATCTCACCGTACACGGGACACTCTTGGGATTCTAGCTGGGCTATTGAATGCATTGTCTTGCTGTCTTTGGCTATTAAGGCTCCTATCTGTCTAGTTAACAGCTCAACTTGTGTCTTAAGGTCATCATCTTCCCTAAAGTGTTGTAGGCTTCTGCTAGAAGAAGTGGGTGTCCTATCAGTGTTATCTAAGGCAATGGGTCCAGTCCAAATATGAGATTTCTTAGCTAGGTCATCTAAATACTCGAATGCCTCATCGGGGTCTTTCCTTATAAACTCACCATTACACATAGTCTCAACGAATTGGCGCTCCCTAGGGGTCAGTCCATCATAAAAGTAACTTACTAAACGCCAACTCTCATATCCATGGTGGGGACAACTCGCTAACAACTCCTTATACCGCTCCCACGTTTCATAAAGGGTCTCACTGTCTCTTTGGGAGAAGGTGGAGATTTTTCTTTTCAGAGCATTTGTCTTATGGTGTGGGAAATATTTGTCAAAAAATACCTGAGTCATCTCGCCCCACGATCCTATTGACCTAAGTCTTAAAGAATACAACCAGCTCTTAGCTCTATCCTTAAGGGCAAATGGGAATAACTTAAGTCTAATTGTTTCGGTGGTTCCAAACCGGTCATGGAAGGTTGCTACTACCTCTTCAAATTCCCTAATGTGCACGTAAGGATTCTCGCTCTCTAAACCGTGAAAAGTTGGAAGATACTGTATCATTCCAGGCCTAAAGTCTATGTGTGGTGCATTAGGAGGAAACATTATGCACGAAGGTGTAGCTGTGCGAGTTGGGTGGCGGTACTCTTCAAGAGTCCTCCTAGTTGGTCTCTCGTATTCACTCATGTTATGTGCGCTAGACGCGGATGGTGTGGAGAAGGGATTTTCAAATATGTTCTCAGAGTCTGAGCTCTCTTCTTCAGCCCTAACAAATCTACCAAATATATCCATACGTCTAGACATGTAATTGAAGCTCAAATAATACGGGAAACGGGAAAAAAAAATATATAAATAAATAAAAAGAATAAACTAAAAATTAAAATTTAACTAAAACTAAAACTAAAACAAAAATAAAATAACTAAAATAAATACTAAAATAAAAGATTAGGAACAAAAAAAAAACTAAATATTAAAAGAAAATAAATAAGCGAATAATAAATGAATAAAATAAAATACTACTAATAAATAAATAAATAAAAATGGAACGAAGTTACCGCTTCGTTGTTGACTAAGCAAACCTGATCCTTTTGCTTGTAAACCGTCTCCCCGGCAACGGCGCCAAATTTTGATTACGCCCAAATATGACTTGCGGTTATCTCAGTATAGCTGAGGTGTCGATTCCTCAGAGAGATGGTTACAATGAAACTAATTCACTCAATCAAGAACGTTTAGCAATAACTTATTAAAGAAAATATTAAATTTGCAATTTAAACTAAAAATTAAGAAAAGTTGCAGGATTTTATCAGAATAGATAAACAGCAAAGCATCAGGAATTCCTCTTGTATCAACATCTTGTATTCAATTATTGATTCTTTTCATTACGCAATTGAAGGTTTCACATCCCAAACCAACAATTGGAAGATATTCAATTCTACTCATATTAAATTCTAGGGTAATTAATGATTATTTTCTCTATGTTAACAGCACACAAAAGTTATCATTATGAGCTATCTAACGTCGACAATATACCTTCAGGCAATACTGCAGCAGAAGACCACACATAAAATAACTTTACCAGTCACAACTGGTTCACAAATCACACATAGAAGAAGCATGACTGGATCTATATGGGATTGACAAAACACAATTTCTGGGCTAATAAATCGAAGGATAATAAAGAATAACAACCATCAATTTTATTAAACGTTAAAAGGTTCTTCAGAAATCAACAAAATAAATATAGAAATTAAGATACAAGAGTTCATCCTTAGCTTTGCCTAGGAGATTAGTTCTCCATGGAAGAAAGAGATGCAGCCTGAATAGATCGGAGAGACGTCATGATTTCCTTGAAGTTCTTCGTTCTTCCTCTCTATGAATTGTGTTTTTGGCTCTTTTTATGTGTTTCTCCTATATTTCTCTCTGATTTTCTCCTCCCCCAGGGTTTAGGACGAAGTTGGATTTATATAGAAAAGTCCTGAAACCCTAAATTGCATTAAAAACACACAGCACACAATCCTGAAATCGCAGTTTCGCGTCGCGACGTGCGCCGCGTGTCTCCACGCGCCAGAAGCTATGAAGAATGCTACAGTTTACTAGATCTTTTGAGTAGATGCAAATCGATATATTATGGGTCTCGTAACTCTTTCTAAATCAAAAGTTATAGCTTTTTTAAATTCAGTGCGCGGCTGATGCTCCTACGTGAGTCCGATATATCTTATGTCGCTCTGAAACATGTCCAATTGCTCCATTCTCCTTGATCCATCACTTCCTATTAACAAAGCACAAAATGACTCTAATTAAGATTAAAACATATGATAATAAAGCTGAGTTAGCAGTGTTCTAAGTACACTTTCATGCACTTATCATTGCACCATAGGAGAACATGACTTCGGTAAGACTCTGTGTGATTTAGGTGCGAGTGTTAACTTGATGTCTTTTTTCTTTTCAGGAAATTACGGATTGGAGAAATAATGCCAACTTCAGTCTCACTACAACTTGCTGATAGAACGCTTGTATTTCCAAGAGGCGTAGTTGAGGATGTGTTGGTCAAGGTTGACAAATTCATTTTCCCAGCAGATTTTATTGTCCTTGATATGGAGGAAGACGCAGACGTGCCAATCATCCTCAGGAGACCATTCTTGGCTACAGGTCGAACCATTATTGATGTACAAAAAAGAGAGTTAACCATGAGGGTACAGGACCAAGAAGTAACATTCAATGTTTTCAAGGCCATGAATTTCCCAGATGATGAAAAAAAGTGGAATATTTCAGACTTGATGTGATACATAGTACCGTTCAGAACTCTGATGAAAGACAAAGTTCTACTGACAAACTTAAAACATGTCAATTGCCTGTAAAGCCTAAAGATAAAGCATCTTTTGCATTGTAAGAGCCAATTCTTGCACTACAAGCAACAGAAGATAAAAAGTTCCACCAACTCAACGAATTGGAGGAATTTCACAATCAGCCTTTTGAGGATGCCAAATTGTACAAAGAAAAGGGCAAGAAAGACATGATGAGAAGTTAGTGCGCATACAACTGAAACCAGGGCAGAAGATACTGTTAAACAAATCAAGGGTGAAATTCTTCCCATGGAAGCCAAAATCACTGTGGTCAGGTCCATTTGTGATCACCAAGGTTTTACCAGACAGAGCCGTTGAGATACATGATCCCGACTCCAACAAAACTTTCAAGGTTAAAAACAAGCGTGTCAAGCACTACTGAGGAGAATCATTTGAGCGACAAAAAGAAAGTGTCACACTTTCAGATCCAGCATAAACGTTCGAGCAGTCACGTCTAGCTGATGACTTTAAACTTAGCGCTTGCAGGGAGGCAACCCATGTAATTTTTGTATATATTGTGATTTGGTGTGATTTAAATTTGGTGTGTTTAGTTTTTGCAGATTAAGACATTTCAGGACGGAATAAGTTCTCGCAAATCTTCACAAGCAATCTCCTTCTCTCCCTCAAAACTCTCTGATGAAAGTCTACAAAGCTCGCTTGGAATGGATGAGATTACTAACAATCCATGGTGTTCCTAATGACATTCGTTGGGTAATTGAAGCACGAGTCTGATTGGCAGATGAGTCTTCTGACTCTTTTATTTCACATCTGCCTGGTTTTGGAAGAAGCACCTATGCAAAGAAACGTAGAGCTAAACAAATGTGTGTTTGTTACAAATGTGCACGCTGGAATTGCAATACTCGTTGTCGTTCTTTAGGAATGGTGTCTGATAATCGCGAAGATAAAATTAAATTCATTAGGGATGGCTTGAGTAAGGAGTCTTTAGATGATATATCTTCAACTCTTGAGACTCATCCCAGTGGATATTTTCACATAGCCATTCGCAAATTACATACACAATTCCAAAAAGAAAGACAACAATTAATTCTTGGGAATCTGACTCAAAAAGACCATGTTTGCCAATTTATAAGAAAATTGGATGGGAAGCTTGTCCCTGATGCATAGACTTCAATCAAGCCGTTACTTTTCTTGTAAATATTATATATCTTTGTCTTTTCTTAATAATTGTGATTTATTTTGTTGTTTTCTTTTAATTTTCTCCGACAAGATCCAGACCTTTTTTACTATCACGATATTATTTCGCTACTAATCGTCATCTGGAAGATATTTGTGCTATTTTTACTCACCCTTTTCAGGTACTATAAATTCAGCCCGTCCTTGCACTTTTGAAGGCATCCAGAGTTGAGAAAGAAATACATATAAAAAATGGAAGCCACTTCAAGAAGACGAGTTGAAAACATCTATGTGTTTTTTGCGGTAGTAGTGTTGGTGTTAAGCCACAATACGTAGAAGCAGCACAAGAATTGGGTCGAGTCTTAGCTGTAGAAATATGCACTTAATATATGGCGGAGGCAATCTTGGACTTATGGGGATCGTTTCAAAGGTTGTACAAGAAGGAGGCAGTCACGTTTTGGGAATCATCCCAAAACCCTTGGCATACGCAAATCTTATTGAACCATCAAACAGAAAGGAACTGATTGTGCCAGGTATGTCTGAACGACTGGTAGAAATGATTAACCGTGCTGATGCTTTTATTGCTTTGCCAGGTGGCTTGGGTACATTGGAGAAATTTTTATTGTGCTATCTTGGGCGAATCTGAACATATACCAGAAATCGCTTGGACTGCTCAACGTTGATGGATTTTATGATTTTCTTTGTGTGTTTCTTGATGATGCCCGGAGAAAGGGGTTCGTGTCAAAACCTATGAAAGAACTCATTTTTACTGCCAGAACTGCTCCGGATCTAATAAACCAACTCATAGACTATGAACCACGAGTTGACCATATCCTTTCAAAGATAAATTGGTCCGAGGACGATTGTGGTAAGAGGCGTAGGATTAATCTGGATCTTAACCTTTAATTTCCTGTAGAATTTCAGCTAACCATGTATTATCTTCTAAACTCTTCTTCTACTGTTTAAGAGATTGGGGACAATGTCTCATTTAGGTTTGGGGGAGGGAATTAGTTGATCAGTACCTTGTTTTTAGTTATGTGTTGTTTTTATTTTTAGTCCAAATTTTTTCGAAAAATACAAAAAAAAAATGAAAATTTTCAAAAATTACAAAAATATTTTGTATTTTTGTGTTTTTATTGGACTAAAAAGGTGAATTGGTAAGAGATGGCTGAGTAAGGAGTTTCCACTCATGAGACGTATCTCAACCATTTTTGAAACAAGTTAATTTTTGTTTATTTCATTTTGAATTATTTAATTTGTGAATTCTCCTTAACACTGACTAAAATGAATCTTCATATGCTCAGTTGACAGATATTATCAATATATATAGTAACATACAGACATGAGCTAAAATTGAAAAGTTTGTAATATTCAGTGCTCTAGTTTAATCGGAGGAAGCATCTCAAAAAGCAATGGAGTAAAAAAAAAATCTGAGATCCGAGTTATTAGGTCTGTAAGGGTGTTTTAACACCTAGTGCCCTAAAACCAACTGGTTTGGGAGTCACTGGCCCAAAGCTCGCTACATGGATCAAGATGCTGCAAAAATATATATATCTGAAGTCTGAGTAATTAAGTCCGTAGGGGTGTCTTAACACATGGTGCCCTAAAGCCAACTGGTTTGGGAGCCACCGACCCAACACTCGTTACATAGATGGAAAATATTGTATATAAATAAAAATAGAATAGAAAAATCAAAGAAAAAATCAGAAAAATGAGAAAATTATTCTATTGCTACAAAAAGGTGTGAAATCTGATAGAACCTTAGGACAAAAATATTATTCTCTTATCAACTGCACTTATGACTGTTGTGGGAAAAAATGAGTTTAATATTTTTTTGGATGTGTATATGGAGAATGGTTAATATAATCGGAGAATTTACTTATTCGGTAATTTAGAATGAAACAAAACAAATATTGATTTGGAGTAGAAGTTTCACCTGATTAGTCACTAACTTCTTTATTCTCTTTTCTCTTGTCTTTTTGCTTTTGTGTGCATTAGTTTCACTACCTTTTTTACTTTTGTAAAACGTTTGTGGGTATCGTTGCTGTAAGCCCTCACGAGACTATAACTCGTCCACTAGGGACATCTGGGGTTTTAAAGGCTTGTTGCATATGCTAAATGCAACCGTGATCTCTACGAAAGTGGCTTAGTTTAATTTTAATTGTTTCTTATATTTTATTTATTGTTTTGCTCGAGGACTAGCAAAATGTTAGGTTTGGGGGTGTGAAGAGCGGAAAATATATCAATATTTACCGCCCCTTTAACTTAATATTTTGTTTAGTTTCTCGGGTTTGATGAACGTTTTGATGTGTTTTAGATTATTTTACAGATAAAATAATCTAAATAAGGTTTACTTATTAAGTCTTAAGCTTAATGCATCTTGTTAATTGGCCACTAATAAGATTGATGTGGTAAATCTAAAATAAACTTGACAAAGGAATTTTAGGTTTCAGCTTAAGACTTAATAGTCCACGATTTCCTTAAGGATAGATAACCCTTTAATAGATTTCCTTACAGGATAGACATATACCTGTCGGGTGGAGGTAGCCATAATTGGAACTTAAACTTAATGAATCCAGATAATTTGGTTGACATAGACATATGGTTCAATTGGGTTAAACTGGGTATTTGCGTCTGACCATCGACATAGGCTTTTGCATAATTTAGTGTTCCAGGTTAGTAAACCGATTTATTACACAAACATAAAATAACCACTTCATCTTTTAAAATGATATTAGAAGAAATCACAACCCTAGATAGTTTTTAATATTGAATTTTCTTAAAACCTACTTTCGAACAATTTTATTTACTTGTTTTTAAATTTAGAATCGTCACCATTTCAAATCAATCAAACAACCTGTTAGATACTAGTAATCATTTGACCTCATAAAATTAATAGATTAGATATTAAGTCCTCGTGTGATCGATATTTTTATACTACTTGAACGATACGTGCGCTTGCGTCATACGCGTGTGTTTACACCGGTCACCTGTACACAGGACTGACAGATCCTATCTTGATACACATATGATATTGTGAGCATCAGTCCACCCCCAACGAATAGGCGGAGGTCTGATCATGACTAGATCATTGACGTGACTGCCATCAAAGTGTGGAGGATAGCTCATATATCCATAGTGGTATCTCAAGTCGAATGACCACTATGCTCGCTCAACTCGAGAAGGTCATATTGACGTTGGTGTACCATCTATTAGGAAACCTTCAGTGAGTCATTCAATGTATTATCAAATAAATACCTACATATCTATACGAGTCTCCCGAGACTCATGGTTCACTGGGATAAACCATCGACCAAGTCACGATATACGACATGTACTGATCTCAGCGGATTTTACTAACCGACCCGTGTTAGCAAATCTTGACCAGGAACCTTTTTTAAGGATAAACAACTAATAGTGCGCTTCCCAATGTCAATTACAAACTACGTTGTAACTGCGCACTATACTGTAAATCCTAGGGTCTTTGTCTAATATACATGTATCACTGAACCAGATTCAGTTTCGATCTAATCGTAATCAGATATCTAATCGTATTTAGATCGAATAAATGTATAAAAGACAAAGGTGCTACCGTTAAAATTAGTAATATTATGGAAAATAAAATTGCTCGTATTTATGAATCGGACATAAATACGATCCGGATTGGCACTCGGAGCACCAACCCTAACAGTGTGTACTTTCAACTATTATGAATCACATGTGAGTATGGATGGCAATTTTACCAGCAAAAACCTGCCCGCAATGGGTAGGATTTGGTAAATATATTATCAGGTTTGGTGCGGGTTTGGTAATTTAAAGCAGAACCCGCTGCAGATACGATGCAGATTTGGTATTTAAGTATTTACGCGAATACCCGCTGCGGGTATCCGTGATGAGTGGTAAATCTATCACTATTTCCCACTCATTTAACCTAATATTTTGTATAGTTTCTTGAGTTTTGTGAACGTTTTGATGTGTTTTGTGTTATTTTGTAGATAAATAAAATTTCAGGACATTCTGGAGGTGATTTGGATCAAAAAAAGTGAAAATTGGGAAAATTGGCAATTTGGTAATATCCGCGTCACGACGCCAAGACCCTACGCGTTGCGACGCCTAAAGTACGCCGACATGCTAACGTGCGCCGAGGGACACGTGTCAGAATCTGAGAAATTGGACTTGCTAACGTGCACCGACCTTGCTAACTGTGCGCCGTAACACGTGTAGAAATCTCATTGGACCAAGAAGCGCGCGTGCCACGTGTCGAGTTTTCATTGGACCGAATCACCGGCTAAATCACATGCTGCCACGTGTTAATCTCTCATTGGACCAATCCTAAACGCGTGCCATGTGTCAGATGTTCATTAGACCGAAAGCCCAGCCAATCACACCGTCTGCCACGTGTCGTCTTCTCATTGGCCCCTTTTACTTTACCGCGTGACATGTGTCATCACCAGATTCTGCCGACAATGCGCGTGGTCAAAAGCCCGCGTGACTGAAAACGCGTGCTGGCATCGTGACGCCAGCACTTCAGCGTCGCGACGCTGGACGCAAAAATTATCTATAAATTGAGCTCGAGATTTCAGTTTTAGTTGCACCATTCTCTCTCATTTCTTTGATGTAAATAGGGAGTTCTCTCTCTAATTTCTTTTAATTTAAGTTTTGTAATTAATTTTTAATTACATTCTGTAATAGTAATTACTTTTTGTAATAGTAATAGTAATTTATCTTGTTTTTACTGTTTCAGTTTTACTATTCAACCATGATGAGGTAACTTCTCCTTGCTAAGGTGAAAGGTAATTCTTTTACTGTTACTATTTAGATTAATCTCCCTTAAATATAATATATTTACTATTTAAAATTTGACTTAATAAGGATACCGCCATATTGGTCGGTTGGCTATTAAATTAAATTGGTTTAAAACCTGACTAATCAAGGATACCGCCTATATGGTTGGTTGATAATTAAATTTTCTTACCGCATATTATGGCAGGTTCATGGACAAATCATATCGCCTTTATGGCTGGTCGGACTTAATTTGAATTAATCAGGTTACCGCTTATATGGCTGGTTGGTAATATTATCACAAGTTTATATATTATTTTATGGAGATATTAAAATAGTAAATATAAAAGTAATTTATTTTACCTTAGCATTTTATTTTATTGTTATTTACTTTTCAGTATTTACTTTACCGCATTTTACTATTTCACATTTTTACTTTATGGCTTTTACTTTTAAGTTTTTACTAGCCCTAGCCATGTGTCATAACTAAGTTAGTTATCTAGGGTTGTGATGAATTTCAATATCACTGGTTTATAAGGGTTAGATTATAGTTTGGGTAATATAAAGATTTATTTATTGAGTCTTAATCTTAATGCTTTTTATTAACTGGCCATTAATAAAATTGATTAGGTAAACTTAAAATGAACTAGACATAGGGATTTTAAGTTTGAGACCTAGACTCAATAGCCCACGATCTTCCTTGAGGATAGATAACCCTTTAATAGATTTCCTTACGGATAGACATATACCTGTCGGGCGGGAGGCCATAATTGGAACTTAACTTAATGAATCCAGATAATTTGGTTGACATAGACATATGGTTCAATTGGGTTAAACTGGGTATTTGTGTCTGACCATCGACATAGGCTTTCACATAATTTAGTGTTCCTGGTTAATAAATCAATATATTACCCAGCTATAGGATAACCACTTCATTTTAAATATTATGGAAAAGATTCACCCCCTAGATATTTTTAATATTGAATTTTCTTAAAACTTACTTTTGAACAATTTTATTTACTTGTCTTTAAATTTAGAATCGTCGCCATTTCAAATCAATCAAACAACCTGTTAGATACTAGTAATCATTTGACCTCATAAAATTAATAGCTTAGGTATTAAGTCCTCGTGGGATCGATACTTTTTATACTACTTGAACGATACGTGCGCTTGCGTTATACGTGTGTGTTTATTGCCGGTCACGTTTTTGGCACCGTTGCCGGGGACTTATTTATCTTTCACTATTAGTTTTAAGGTTAGATACAGTTACTTGTATCTAATTTTTCTTTTTACTTATTGTTTTTATTTTCTTGTGTTTCAGGTTCTCAGAAACTTCATGAGACGAACCAGAAGCTTTGAACTTCGACCACTTGACCCGGAAATTGAAAGAACCATCAGACAGTTGAGAAGGGAAGGCGAGAGGCCAAGAAGCTTTAGTCAACATGGAACCTGAACCTTTGAATGTTGCCACCACCAATTCCCATTCGAGACAGAACCATTCCGGTGGTTGACAGACTCATTTCGTGTATTGTACTTCCTCCCTTACCAGCAAATGCGGGTGACATCAAAACATGCATTCAGATGATTCAGCAGTCAGTTCAGTTTGGAGGAAATGCAATTGAAGACCCTAATACCCCATCAGAAACTTCCTGGAAGTTTGCGGCACTTTCAATTACAACCGAGAAGCTGAAGAAGCAATGAGACTGCGTGTTTTCCCATACTCCTTGAAGGACAGAGCTAAAGCTTGGCTACATTCACTACCAGCAGGTTCCATCACAACTTGGAACATTTTAGCCACCAATTTCTTGCAAAGTACTTTCCACAGCCAGAACTGGAAAAACTGAGAAATGACATCACATCATTTGTACAACAAGACTCTGAAACTCTCTACGAAGCTTGGGAAAGGTACAAAGATTTGCTCCGGAAATGTCCTCACCATGAGATTCCAAAGTGGCTTCAAGTCCAAACTTTCTATAATGGACTTTCTGGAATAATGAGAACTACAATCGATGCTGCTGCTGGAGGAGCCCTGATGGCAAAAGGAGAAGATCAAGCCTGGGACCTAATCGAAGAAATGGCCAACAACAATCTTTTGGGCCAACAAAAAGGAGCATGATCCAAAGAATTGCAGGAATTTATGAAAGTGGAGTCAATACAGCAGTCAATACCAAGCTGGATCAGATATAAAATCATGGAGACTTTTACCACTGGATCCACAAGTTCACCATATGGACGAGCACCGGACCCAAACCAACTTGAAGAGACGGTGAATTATGTCAATAATTTCAACAGACATAAACAATCCATATTCCAACACCTACAACCCAGGGTGGAGGAATCATCCTAATTTTTCATGGAGTAACAATTCAGGGCAAAAGAACAATCCACCACCTGGATTCCAACAGAACTATCCACCACCTGGATTTCAGCAACAAAACAAAGGCCAGGAGCAGACAAATGAACCAGGAATAGCAGAAGTGCTGGCTCAGTTAAAAATACGATGTTTTGATTCAGAGCCAATCAGCTTCTATTAAAGCACTGGAGAATCAAATGGCCAACTGGCCAATGCTCAGAGTTATAGACCACCAGGAAATCTTCCTAGCAACACAGAACCAAATCCAAGGAACCGGGAAATGAGAAAATTCAAGCCATTACTTTAAAAGCGTACTGAGATCAACAAAGATAGGGATCAAGGCAACAATGAGGAAATTCCAAAAGATGCAGTTCCACAGATGGAGGAAAAAGAAGCAAAGAAAAAAGAAAAAGATCAGATCATTCCACCTCCACCTTTTCCTCAACGACTTCAGAAAAACAAACTAGACAAGCAGTTTGCTCGTTTCTTGGAGGTATTCAAAAAGCTGCATATCAACATTCCATTTGCAGAAGCCTTGGAAGAAATGCCCAGCTATGTCAAATTCATGAAAGATCTTTTCACGAAAACGGAGATTGGGAGACTACGAAACAGTAGCATTAACGGAAGAATGCAGCGCCATTATTCAGAGGAAACTTCCCCGAAGTTGAAAGATCCTGGCAGTTTCACAGTTCCATGCACCATTGGAGAACATTACATCGGTAAGGCTTTATGTGATTTAGGAGCCAGTGTTAACTTGATGCCTTTTTCTATTTACAGGAAACTGCAGATTGGAGAAGCAATGCCTACCTCATTTCATTGCAACTTGCGGACCGAACACTTGCATTTCCAAGAGGTGTTGTTGAAGATGTGTGGTGAAAGTAGACAAACTAATTCTCCCAGCAAGATTTCATCATCCTTGACATGGAAGAAGACAAAGAAATACCTATCATTCTTGGGAGACCATTCCTGGCTACAGGTAAACTGTGATTGATGTGCAAAAAGGAGAACTAACCATGAAAGTGCAGACCAAGAAGTGACCTTTAATGTTTTCAAAGCCATGAAATTCCCGTGATGAAAAGGAAGAAATGCTTCAGAGTTGATGTTGTTGAAAGTATCGTTCAAAATACTGAGCCAAATCCCACAGATACACTTGAAGCTTGCATCACCAACATGACTGACAGTGAGCTAGATGCTGAAATCCTGGAATGTATCAACTACCTTGACAAATCATTCCGATTCAAAGCGACACCACCAGTTGAAAGCTTGGAACTGCCCAAGAAAGATCGAATCAAGCCTTCGACTGAAGAACCACCACAGCTGGAGCTGAAGTTACTTCCGAGCCATCTCAGGTATGCATTTCTTGGAACACTTCTGAATTACCTGTTATTATTTCTTCTTCTCACTAACATTGGAGCAGAAAAAAGCTACTGAGAGTATTACGAGAACACAAAAGAGCCATTGGCTGGACTATAGCAGACATTCGAGGCATTAGTCCATCATTTTGCATGCACAAGATTCTGATGAACGATGAGTACAAACCCACAGTGGAGCATCAACGGAGACTTAATCCAATCATGAAGGAAGTCGTGAAGAAAAGAAAATCAAATGGTTGGATGCTGGCATCATTTACCCATTTCAGATAGTAGTTGGGTGAGTCATATGCAGTGTGTACCAAAGAAAGGAGGAACTACTGTGGTTACCAATGAAAAGATGAGCTAATTCCAACAAGAACGGTGACTGGATGGAGAGTATGCATGGATTACAGAAGCTGAACAAAGCCACGAGAAAGACCATTTTCCGCTACCATTTATTGACCAGATGTTAGACAGACTGGCAGGACATGATTCTATTGCTTTCTGGACGGATATTCAGGGTACAATCAGATTGCCATCGCCCCAGAAGATCAGGAGAAAACCACATTTACATGTCCCTATGGTACTTTTGCTTTCCGCAGGATGCCATTTGGATTATGTAATGCCCCCGCCACTTTTCAGCGTTGCATGATGGCCATATTCTCAGACATGCTAGAGCAGAGTATGGAGGTTTTCATGGATGACTTTTCTGTATTTGGAGATTCTTTTGATCATGTTGCAAAATTTGGAACAGTGTTACAAAGGTGCGAAGATACAAACTTGGTGCTCAATTGGGAGAAATGTCATTTCATGGTACATGAGGCATTGTTCTTGGACACCGGATCTCACAAAAGGGGATTGAGGTAGACAAAGCAAGATAGAGACAATTGAAAAACTACCTCCACCAACATCTGTCAAAGGGATTCGGAGCTTTCTCGGGACATGCAGGTTTTTACAGGAGATTTATCAAAGATTTTTCCAAGATGCAAAACCTCTTTGCAATCTTCTGGAGAAGGATGTGCCTTTCAACTTCACCAAAGAATGCCAGGAAGCTTTTGAGATCTTAAAACAGAAGCTGATTTCTGCCCCCATCATTGTAGCACCAGACTGGACCCTTCCATTTGAAGTGATGTGCGATGCTAGTGATTTTGCTGTAGGTGCAGTTTTGGGACAACGCAAAGCAAAGATTTTCCACACCATTTACTACTCCCAGCAGAACTCTGAATGAAGCTCAACTCAACTACACAACCACTGAAAAGAAGTTGCTCGTTGTGTACGCTTTTGACAAATTCCGCTCCTATCTGTTGGGTCCCAAATGGTGGTCTACACAGATCATTCAGCAATCAAATATCTGATCACAAAGAAAGATGCCAAACCCAGATTGATCCGTTGGATACTTCTTCTGCAAGAATTCGACGTGGAGATCAGAGACAGGAAAGGAACAGAGAATCAGGTGGCAGATCATCTATCGAGGCTCGAGAATGGAGAAACAGCTGACAAAGATCTGTCAATCAAAGAAACTTTTCCAGATGAACAGCTGTTTGCCATGAAACAACAGGAAGTCCCTTGGTATGCTGACTATGTCAACTACATTGTGTCAGGAAAATGGCCGTTGGAATGGACAACTCAGCAACGGAAAAAGTTCTTCAAAGAAGTCAAGCACTATGTCTGGGATGAACCGTACCTGTTCAAAAACTGTGCTGATCAATTATTGAGACGGTGTGTTCCACATGAGGAAATCAACAGTGTTTTGCAGCACTGTCATCATCACCATATGGCGGACACTTCAGCGGAAATAAAACTGCAGCAAAAGTTCTTCAATCAGGTTTGTTCTGGCCCACTCTTTTTAAAGATGCTTATCTTTTTGCTTTTCAATGTGACAGGTGCCAGAGAACAGGGAATATTTCGAGGAGAAATGAAGGACCGTTGCAAAACATTCTAGAAGTGGAAATATTCGATGTGTGGGGTATTGATTTCATGGGACCCTTTGTTCCATCATTCGAAACCTGTACATCCTGGTTGCTGTAGACTACGTCTCCAAATGGGTCGAAGCAATTGCACTGCCATCCAATGATTCAAAAGTGGTGATCAAATTCCTTAAAAAGAACATTTTCACTCGATTCGGAACACCTCGTGCAATCATCAGCGATGGTGGCTCACATTTCTGCAACAGATATTTCGATGCACTCCTATCCAAATACGGAGTTACTCACAAGGTTGCCACAGCTTACCATCCACAGTCAAATGGACAGGTTGAGGTTTCAAACAGGGAAATCAAAAGAATCCTAGAAAGAACCGTTGGATCAACAAGGAGGGACTGGTCAACAAAACTAGATGATGCATTATGGGCCTACAACAGCTTACAAGACACCCATTGGTATGTCTCCATATCGATTGGTGTTTGGGAAAGCGTGCCATCTGCCAGTTGAGCTTGAGCACAAGGCGTACTGGGCACTGAAGAAGTTGAATTTTGATTCACAAGCTGCAGGAGAGAAAAGACTTCACCAACTCAACGAATTGGAGGAATTTCGCCTACAGGCTTATGAGAATGCCAAATTGTACAAGGAAAAGACCAAAAAATGGCATGACCGAAAAATAGTTCACAGACAGTTGGAACCAAGGCAGCAGGTGTTGTTGTACAACTCGAGGTTGAAACTTTTTCCTGGAAAGTTGAAATCTAGGTGGTCAGTCCATTTGTGATCACTCAGGTTTTACCTTATGGAGCTGTTGAGTTACTGGATCCCAATACCAACAACACATTCAAGGTTAACAGTCAGCGTGTCAAACACTACTGGGGAGAATCATTTGAGCGACAAAAAGAAAGTGTCACACTTTCAGATCCAGCTTAACGTTCGAGAAGTCAAGTCTAGCTGACGACTCTAAACTTAGCGCTCGCAGGGAGGCAACCCATGCAATTTGTGTATATATGTGATTTGGTGTGATTTAATTTTGTGTGTTTAGTTTTTGCAGATTAAGTCATTTCAAGATGGAAGAAGCTCTCGCAAATCTTCACAAGCAATTTCCTTCTCTCCCTCAAAAATCTCTGATGAAAGTCTACAAAGCTCGCTTGGAACGGATGAGGTTACTGACAATCCATGGTGTTCCTAATGATATTCGTTGGGTAATTGAAGCACGAGTCTGATTGGCAGGTGAGTCTTCTGACTCTTTTATTTCACATCTGCCTGGTTTTGGAAGAAGCACCTATGCAAAGAAACGTAGAGCTAAGCAAATGGGTGTTTGTTACAAATGTGCACGATGGAATTGCAATACTCGTTGTCGTTCTTTAGGAATGGTGTCTGATAATCGCGAAGACAAAATTAAATTCATTAGGGATGGCTTGAGTAAGGAGTCTTTAGATGATATATCTTCAACTCTTGAGACGCATTCCAGTGGATATGTTCACATAGCCTTTCGCAAATTACATACACAATTTCAAAAAGAAAGACAACAGTTAAGTCTCGGGAATCTGACTCAAAAAGACCCTGTTTGCCAATTTATAAGAAATTGGATGGGAAGCTTGTCCCTGACGCATAGACGTCAATCAAGCTGTAATTTTCTTGTAATATTATATCTCTTTGTCTTTTCCTAATAATTGTAATTTGTTTTTGTTGTTTTCTTTTATTTTCTCCGACAAGATCCAGACCTTTTTGACTATCACGATATTATTTCGCTATTAATCGTCATCTGGAAGATACTTGTGCTATTTTTACTCACCTTTTTTCAGGTACTATAAATTCAACCCGTCATTGCACATTTGAAGGCATCCAGAGTTGAGAAAGAAATACATAAAAAAAATGGAAGCCACTTCAAGAAGACGAGTTGAAAACATCTGTGTGTTTTGCGGTAGTAGTGTTGGTACTAAGCCATAATACGTAGAAGCAGCACAAGAATTGGGTCGAGTCTTAGCTGCAAAGAATATGCACTTAATATATGGCGGAGGAAATCTTGGACTTATGGGGATCGTTTCAAAGGCCGTACAGGAAGGAGGCAGTCACGTTTTGGGAATCATCCCAAAACCCTTGGCAGAGGCAAATCTTATTGAACCATCAAACGGAGAGGAACTGATCGTGCCAGGTATGTCTGAACGTTGTGGTAAAATGATTAACCGTGCTGATGCTTTTATTGCTTTGCCAGGTGGCTTGGGTACATTGGAGGAAATTTTATAGTGTTATCTTGGGCGAACCTGAACATACACCAGAAACCAATTGGATTGCTCAACGTTGATGGATTTTATGATTTTCTTTGTGTGTTTCTTGATGATGCTCGGAGAAATGGGTTCGTGTCGAAACCTTTGAAAGAACTCCTCTTTACTGCCAGAACTGCTCGGATCTAATAGACCAACTCATAGCCTATGAACCACGAGTTGACCCTATTCTTTCAAAGATAAATTGGTCTGAGGACGATCGTGGTAAGAGGCGTAGGATTAATCTGGATCTTAACCTTTAATTTCCTGTAGATTTTCAGCTAACCAGGTACGACCTTCTAAACTCTCCTTTTACTGTTTAAGACATTGGGGACAATGTCTCATTTAGGTTTGGGGGAAGGAATTAGTTGATCAGTACTTGTTTTTTTAGTTTGTGTGTTGTTTTTATTTTTAGTCCAAATTTTTCGAAAAATACAAAAAATTGAAAAAATTTTCAAAAATTACAAAATATTTTTGTTTTTGTGTTTTGACTAAAATGTGAAATTGGTGAAGATAGCTGAGTAAGGAGTTTCTCACTCCTGAGACGTATCTCAACCATTTATTTTCGAACAAGTTAATTTTTTTGTTTATTTCTTTTAAATTATTTAATTTGTAATTCTCCTAACACTGACTAAAATGGATCTTCATATGCTCAGTTGGAAGTTATTATCAACATGCATAGTAACATACGGACATGAGCTGTAATTGAAAAATTTGTAATATTCAGTGCTCTAGTTTAATTGGAGAAGCATCTCAAAAAGTGATGGAGTAAAAAAAAAAAAACTGAGATCCGAGTTATTAAGTCTGTAAGGGTGTTTTAACACCTAGTGCCCTAAAGCCAACTGGTTTGGGAGTCACTGGCCCAAAGCTCGTTACATGGATCGAAGATGCTGCAAAAATATATATATCTGAAGTCTGAGTAATTAGTTCGTAGGGGTATCTTAACACCTGGTGCCCTAAAGCCAACTGGTTGGGAGCCACCGACCCAACACTCGTTACATAGATGGAAGATATTGTATATAAATAAAAAATAGAGAAAAAATCAAAGAAAAATCAGAAAAATTATTCCATTGCTACAAAAAGGTGTGAAATCTGATAGAACTTTAGGAAAAAAATACTCTCTTATCAACTGCACTTATGACTGTTGTGGGCAAAAATGAGTTGATTAATATTTTGTTGGCTGTGTATATGGAGAATGGTAAATATAATCGGAGAATTTACTTATTCGGTAATTTAGAAAGAAACAAAACAACTAATAACTTGGAGTAGAAATTTCACATGATTAGTCACTAACTTCTTTATTCTCTTTTCGCTTGTCTTTTTGCTTTTGTGTGCATTAGTTTTACTACCTTTTTACTTTTGTAAAATGTTTGTGAGTATCATTGTTATAAACCCTCACGAGACTACAACTCGTCCACTATGGACACCTAGGGGTTTAAAGGCTTGTTGCATACGCTAAATGCAACCGTGATCCCTACGAAAGTGGCTTATTTAAATTTTATTATGTTATTTTATTTTGTGTTTTGCTCGAGGACTAGCAAAATGTTAGGTTTGGGGGTGTGATGAGTGGTAAATCTATCATTATTCCCCACTCATTTAACCTAATATTTTGTATAGTTTCTTGAGTTTTGTGAACGTTTTGATGTGTTTTTGTGTTATTTTGTAGATAAATAAAATTTCAGGACATTCTGGAGGTGACTTGGAGCAAAAAAAGTGAAAATTGGGAAAATGGGCATTTTGGTAATTTGTCCGCGTTGCGACGCCTAAAGTGCGCCGAACATGCTAACGTGCGCCGAGGGACACGTGTCAGAATCTGAGAAATTAGACTTGCTAACGTGCGCCGACCTTGCTAACGTGCGCGTGCCGTGTGTCAGATGTTCATTAGACCGAAAGCTCAGCCAATCACCGTCTGCCAAGTGTCGTCTTCTCAATTGCACCAACCTTTACCGCGTGACACATGTCATCACCAGATTCTGCCGAAATGCGCGTGGTCAAAAGCCGCGTTGAACTGAAAACGCGTGATGCATCGCGACGCCAAGCACTTCAGCGTCGCGACGCTGGATGTAAAAATTGTCTATAAATTGAGCTCGAGATTTCAGTTTTAGTTGCACCATTCTCTCTCATTTCTTTGATGTAATAGAGAGTTTCTCTCTCTAATTTCTTTTAATTTAAGTTTTGTAATTAATTTTAATTACATTCTATAATAGTAATTACTTTTTGTAATAGTATAAAGTAATTTATCGTTGTTTTTTTACTGTTTCATTTTACTATTCAACCATGATGAGGTAAACTTCTCTTGCTAAGGTGAAAGGTAATTCTTTTACTGTTACTATTTAGATTAATCTCCCTTAAATATAATATATTTACTATTTAAAATTTGACTTAATAAGGATACCCCATATTGGTCGGTTGGCTATTAAATTTAAATTGGTTTAAACCTTACTAATCAAGGATACCGCCTATATGGCTGGTTGATAATTAAATTTTCTTACCGCCTATATGGCAGGTTCATGGACAAATCATACCGCCTTTATGGCTGGTCGGACTTAATTTGAATTAATCAGGTTACTGCTTATATGGCTGATTGGTAATATTATCACAAGTTTATATATTATTTTATGGGAGATATTTAAAATAGTAAATAGTAAAAGTAATTTATTTTACCTTAGCATTTTATTTTATTGTTATTTACTTTTCAGTATTTACTTTACCGCATTTATTATTTCGCATTTTTACTTTATGGTTTTTACTTTTAAGTTTTTACTAGCCCTAGCCATGTGTCATAACTAAGTTAGTTATCTAGGGTTGTGATGAATTTCAATATCACTGGTTTATAAGGGTTAGATTATAGTTTGGGTAATATAAAGATTTATTTATTGAGTCTTAATCTTAATGCTTTTTATTAACTGGCCATTAATAAAATTGATTAGGTAAACTTAAAATGAACTAGACATAGGGATTTTAAGTTTGAGACCTTAGACTCAATAGCCCACGATCTTCCTTGAGGATAGATAACCCTTTAATAGTTTTCCTTACAGGATAGACATATACCTGTCGGGTGGGGGGTAGCCATAATGGAACTTAAACTTAATGAATCCAGATAATTTGGTTGACATAGACATATGGTTCAATTGGGTTAAACTGGTATTTGTGTCTGACCATCGACAGAGGCTTTCAGATAGTTTAGTGTTCCAAGTTAATAAATCATATATTACCACCCAGCTATAGGATAACCACTTCATCTTTAAATAATATTGAAAAGATTCACAACCCTAGATAGTTTTTAATATTGAATTTTCTTAAAACTTACTTTTGAAAAATTTTATTTACTTGTCTTTAAATTTAGAATCGTCGCCATTTCAAATCAATCAAACAACCTGTTAGATATTAGTAATCATTTAACATCATAAAATTAATAGCTTAGGTATTAAGTCCTCGTGGGATCGATATTTTTTATACTACTTGAACGATACGTGCGCTTGCGTTATACGTGTGTGTTTACGCCGGTCAATCCGCATACCCGCAAAAGTCATTTTTTAATTAACATTTTTCGGGCAATCTTAAAAAAAGACACTCATGAGTGCCTCATATAAAAAAAACTCACAAATGAAAAACAAATACTAGCAATTAAATATTAATTTATTCTTGTATTTGTGTTTAGAAAATATTAATTTTAATCTAATTGCAGGAATCATCTTGGATGGGTAGTGTGGGTGCTAGTGCTATTGATGCCGATGTTGATATTGATGTTGACGAATTAGATGAATGATATTCCGCAAGTATTTGTGATGAAAATCGTGATAATGTATCGCATCCCAAATTTTGGGCATCAAATTTTTTTATATGAAAAATAAACATATGGTATTGAGTCTTTCATACAAATAAGCATATACAATTATTGTGTGCTATACATATCATGAAACAAAAGTTAGGAGTCAATATTTGCATGCTGCTATCTATGTACAATATATATAGACATTGCATGTTGTACATGTCAAATGAAAAATAAATGCTAGCAATTAAAATAAATTGTTTAATTATATTATTAAGAATACAAGAGAATTAAATATTTTAAAAACCTGCAAAAAACCTGTTGGGTACCAATACGGGTTTTGTAATTTATTTTTTATGCGGGTGGCGGGTTTGGTAATGAAAATTAAAACCCGCAGCGGGTATGGTGCATGTTTGGTAATTTGTTCACATATGCAGGTGCGGGTTTGGTAATGGAAAACCCGTACCAAACCCTACCCGCTGCCATCCCTACCTGTGAGTCATTCAGTATCCGGTTCAATGAATACCCACATGTCTATATGAACTTCCAAAGCTCATGGTACATCGGGTTAAACCATTGGAATTCCAATTCTAATATACGACATGTGCTACTCTTCTAGGTTATAGGAATTCGACTAAGTGTGGCAATAGGCAGGGCTAGGCTCTGGCTTTGATAAGCCCGGCCCGAGTCCGGTATTCAAAATTTTGGCCCAGGTCCGGGAAAAGCCTGGCCCAAGCGTCTGCCGAGCCGGGCTTTATCTGGCATGATTTTTTATTAATAAAAAAATATATATATTTATAATTTATTATATAATATATATATCTATGTATAATTTTTTGTATAAATATAAATATAATATATATATATAATTTTTTATTATTGGGCTTAATGTACCGAGCCGGGCCTCTACTTTTAGGGCCCGGCCTGGGATTTTTTTTGCCCCCGGGTTGGCCGGACCGAGCCCGTGCTTTTTTACCATCCCTAAATTCGGTCGTATTCCAAAACCGACGACTATGAATATTTATTTTAAGAATAGTTTAACAAAGTAATATTTATCTCAATGTCGGACCACCTAGTGTCCAGTATTATTACATGACTATTTTAAGGTCGATGTCATTCTTAGCATATTTATACATCAATCTAATATGTATAATGACAATACCATTAATATGGTATGAAATGAAAAAGTAGTTATTTTATTATAAATAATAAAATGTACAATACATTATTCGATTGGCTGTCCAAGCACCAACTCCAATAATTACAACAAACTTTACTAAATTTATTACATACAACTTTTAAACATAATTTCCCAAACATAACTATGACTATATAATGCTAAGGTACTCGACTCGACGGACTCGTGACACCTTACTGACTGCAAAATGATATCTGGTTTCCATAAGTTCGTCCTTCAAAAATCTTGCAAAACAGATATAGGGTGGTGAGGGTGAGTATTTGGAATACTTAGAGAGTGGATAAAATCAAAATAGATTTAATAAAATCACTTATCATTCAATACTGAAATATTTCTCTTTATGGCTGAAAATATTTATCTGAAAATTCCTTCAGAATTTCCAAAAATCCTTTAATTGAAAAATCGTCTGAAAACATTTGAAATCAAATATTATAGAAAAATCTGAAAATTCATAAATCAAAAAATCAATCTACTCTCTGTGGAAAATGTTGGTGTCTATGGGCGTTACGTCTCGACGTCCCCCTAAACACCTATTTGAAAAACTATTAATAATGTCTTTAGCGTTACGTCTCGTCGTCCCTCAAAATACTGAAATTGTACTCATAAATGTGACATATGAAGTATAAATAGATTTGGCACTGAGGTAATCTGTATCTATGTACCTTTGTCAATAAATATGTAGCGATCATAATCTAGACGTCTCCCTGACATCGTCATACATACCAGGATTTGGCAGTCGCCTCCGCGTAAGCTTGCATCTTAGCAAAACTTTGTAGTAGGGGTGTTCATAGGGTCGGGTCAACCCGCGACCCGTCCCGACCCGACCCGCGCGGGTCCAGTAAAAAAAGTTGCAAAATTTCGACCCGACCCGATCCTACCCGAAATTTCGGATCGGGTCACGGGTTTGGGTCAAAAAATTCGGGTTTGACCCGACCCGAAAAAATTATAATATATATTTGTAATCATATAATTTTAACCAGAATTAGTTGTAGTTGGATGGCAAAGTAATTGTTTGGTCATCAAAGAGCCTCAAGTTCGAGTCTCAGTAAAGCCCAAATTTGGAAATTTTGTTAAATTTCTTTAAAATTAAAAACGTTGGTGATGGGATTCGAACCAGAGTTTAAGGAGATATCAACCACAGCCTTTACCAACGCAGACATACATATATTGTAAAGTTTGTATCAATAAAATATATATATATTATATTTACAATATATTATGTTGACCCGATCCCCGCGATTTTTGACCCGACCCGCGCGGGTCAGCTTCTTAAATTTCGGGTTTTGGGTCAAATGACCCGAATGACCCGACCCGACCCGTGAACACCCCTACTTTGTAGTAAAACTGTGTCTTTAAAACAGTATCTTTAAATTCATGTATGGAGTTCAAAATATCATATCAAATTCTTTCATAATGTAATAATTCAAAACCATATATATTTCATTGAACATTTTATTGATATAGAAAATATATGTAATTATACTTTTCAAAATCACTCAATGAATCCTTTGAACTTTGAAACAACCAAAATAATTCATAACAATAATAATCAATTATCATGTATGATAAACATCTTAAGAAAATGAAAAATTTCCACTCATAAATTTGACACTAATCCAATTCCAATCTTCGACAATGATCTAGTTACTACAAGGATTCTTCAACGCTAAAGCTTCTTCTTTGCTTTTTGTTGCTGCCCAAGCTGATTTTTTTTTTCTCTACTTTAGATGCTCGGCTGAATAGAGGAGGAATATAAACTTTTTGAGTTTTCTTCACTTGCCTAGTATTTAATAGATTTTTCTAGAAAAAATGAAATGGTAAAAAATTACATGCATTTGGACTTCATAAAATTCTCTCTCTAATTGGGCCCAACTGCTATAATTAAGCCCAAATATTCTAATTAAACCCAAATGCTCTAATTAAGTTCAAATACCCTAATTAATAATTTAGTAATGTAATAAAGTATTATCCTTTACTAGTATTTTTTGCTAAACTTGGGCTTGAAAATCTCATTTAGTCACTAAAATTATGTTATAATTTTTACGAATTATTTAAACTGTTACATATTTAAATGTAGATAATAAATTCATACTCGATCTGTCTAATTAACGAATATAAGAAATTATCCCTTTGAAATATCAAATCCCAAAAGACTATCCCCCAAGATTTTTACCAACCCTATTACAATATACCGTTGTTTGGCAGTCCTGTTAAGATATTAAAATTGATGGGGCAGCCTTCATTAAATTATATCTGCAGACAATGACTGCAGGCCATTGTGAAATGCCACGATTGCCATGTTACTATCAATGCAAAGCTTGACATTTTCGTTCAATTTTGATTCTTTTTTTTTTTTGGGGTATTAATTGGGTTTTCATTTCAATATCACGTTTGATGTTTTGATATCAAAATTCCATTCGGATATTCTTGGTCTAATCATCTTTAATTTATTATATGATTAGTGTTCACTAATTGCATCATTATTTAATTAGTTAGCTAAATAACGTGGAGGGCAAAGGAGATTAATTTTATAATTTAATACAAGTTCTGATAATGACTTACTCAGGCGACATTGATTTTATGGGGGAAAATTAGATTAAGCGTGTGAAAAATTGCTCCCGCTCTTTCTTTAATAACCTCGCCACTGAATTTGGAGAAAATCTTTGGTGCAACAGTGGTACCACGTCATTCATGCAACAAGTCAATCATCCACTGCTACGCATGTTAAAAATTAAAAAATAAAAAATAGATGAAAAAACTCTACATGTCATTTTTTAATTCGCTTGTGGTACCATGTCATTTGTTTAATAAACGAATCGAATACAAATTCTGATATTAGAATTCGTTTAATAAACGAATCGAATACGAATACATCACATTTTGATTTGATTCGTTTAGGATTCGATACAAATTTGATTCGTTGATTCGTTTTACCACCCCTACATAAATTCAAGTTTGAGAATCGCTCCTTCCTCAGTCATATAGGAAGAAGTTTGAATTTTCTTTTATGTGCATATAAAGAGAGATTGCTCCATTGGTTATGTTTATTTATATATATTTGCATGTTTCCGGTACTTCTAGTATTTTATCTGCCTTTAA